>CAUYLG010010724.1:0-75236 GCA_963573385.1 Cacajao melanocephalus | reverse complement strand
GAGTACAATGGCATGATCTTGGCTCACTGCAACCTCTGCCTCCCAGGTTCAAGCAATTCTCCTCAGATTCCTGAGTAGCTGGGATTACAGGTGCCCACCAACACGCCCATCTAATTTTTGGTATTTTTAGTAGAGGTTTTGCCATGTTGGCCAGGGTGATCTTGAACTCCTGACCTCAGGTGATCCACCCACCTCAGCCTCCCAGTGCTGGGATTACAGGTGTGAGCCACTGAGCCTGGCCTCTGTTTTTTCCTAACAAATACATTTTTCACAGAGAGCTGTGACTAACTTCTCAAAATGGCAAACTGTGCTGTCATACAAGGCCTCTGGGGGCAGGGGACCTCTCTCCTCACTCAGCCCCTCTCCCTTGCTTGGTCCCTGACATCACCAATGAGGCAGCATTCTGACCCTCACCCACCAAACGTGGGCTGGAGGACTCCCTGTCCAGTGCTCGCTTCTGGCCAGCTAGACCCCAGAATAGGGCAGGGCCAGGCGATGAGCATCACCTCCAGAAATGCTGCAGACAGCTGTGAGGGACAACCACCGACCGGCACTGTGCAGACCTCCACAAAAAGCCTCTGTTTATATTTGTTATTCCTCAAGCACATGTGCAAAGGCCCTGTAACTACTTCCTCAAAGTCACTCCTGAATGGTGTGAGTGAGCTGTGTGGTCAGAACACAAGAGGGGAAAGCCGATGGATGCCTCTGTGTGTTCTGAGATTTCACATGGACATGCCCCAGCACCACACTTTGCATGGGGAATAAGGTGGGGCTCATGGTTGTGGAGTCTCTGGAGATGGATTTGGTTGCTGGGTGCTGCTTCTGCCTAGCTTCAGACAACATCAGGGACCTGGTTTTGCCTTCCAACCTTAGATAAGCTCCTCCACACCTGAGTTCTTTTTTGAAAAACAAGGAATTTAGCCCTATTAAGTGGTGAATGCCCTCTGGCTCAGGTGTGCTGACACTATAAGTGGATTTCACGTATAGTTCATGAGGAGAGAAAACTGGGATCCGAGTTGAACAGCATCTCCTAGACATAATCTGCTTCCATCATCTGCATTTTGAACTGCATTACCAAGGATTTATAATCGGATCTAGACCTCCAAAATATGCTGCCTTACCCTCAGTGTTTTCAAGGCCTGTTTGAGCAAAGGCATTTTGTGATGGCCATGGTGGTACATGTGTTTTAGGAGTTCTTTTTTTTTTTTTCCACCTTTTAATCCAATTCTTACCAATACCAATTTCCATGTAAAGTGATATTCAGGCTGAAATGCTGGCATGTGAATGGTGAAGATGGCATATTGGTACTCATGATGAAAGTGTGAAGAGTAACTGCTGGGGTTTTGTTGACCCATATTAGCCACCAAATTAGTAAAATCCTCTTGATTAGTTTATGGCTTGCAATGCAAAAATAAACTTCCAATCCCCTCTGTGAAACAGTTATTCTTTATTTAAGTCTGTCACTTCAAAAAAGCAAAAGCCTAGTGTGGATCCTTTTATGATCAGAGAGTGACTCTCTCTATATATATTCACAACCACAGAGTGGAAATAAACACACATCCTGCAGACTGAAGAACAGAAGGGAAGGATAAGAGGGAGATGCCTGGCCTTCTTGCCTCCAGAATAATGACTCACTTGCAGAGGTCATGGTTCAGCTATGATGCAGGCACGGGAAGAGTTTGCATGGATGACCGGACATTTGGTGTATGCTGTGTGTGCATCCAAGTGTGGTCAAGGCCACTGCAGGTGAATGTGCCATTCCCTGGGTGGGGATGGTTTCTTGCTGCCTTCAGGCCTCTGCTCAATGGCCTCCCTTGCAGCAAGGTCCTCCCTCCCCACGCAGCATTAAAAAAGCCCCAGCACCCTGACCCCAGTGTGCTCTATGCCCTTATTTATATGCAGTTTTCTCACTGTTCAGTGTCCCTTCTCTGACTGAAATGCAGACTCCACAAGGACAGGTGTTTGCTGATTGACTTCTCCCTTCCCAAAGTTCAGAATGGTGCCTGACACTTCACACAACTACAGACTCCAGTAATGTTAGTCCATGGATGGATGAGCTTATATGATGACTGGAAAGTAGACATGAGCGCATTCTTTAGGAGAATCTGAATGAGGGCCCAAGAAGAACAATGGGAAAAAAAACCAACAGCTGGCTCACTGAGGAAATCCAGAAGTGACTGGAATCTAGTTCTGACTCCAAAGACCCTGTGCTGCGGCTGTTCATTGCAAATAAGGGACATTTTGTAAAACTCTCTGCAAGTAGGACATATTTGGATGATTCAAAACCAGGTCTGGGACTTCCTGCAACTTTGGCCCTACCCAACAGGGGAATATAGGACAGACTCCCGCAGTGAATCAGGAGCTCATGCACTCACATCGAGAGGGGAGCCATGGATCTAGTGAGGGTTTACAAAAGTTCCCTAGAGCCTTTTAGCTCTACTTCCATGAAAGAAACACACAAAGAAACACTTCTAAAGAAGAAAGAATCTGGACCAACGTTTAGGCAACCTGGATTTGGGAGACATTATATTCACGGATTCAGACCCTGCCCCGCGCTGGAAGCAGGGAAGATTTGCACTGTATTCAGTAAAGTAGCAAACTCCCCATGCTCTACACAAGCATACACGACCATATTCAAACACTCACAGTATAACACGCCCACTACCCTTCAAAGAGGAAGGTTTACACACCCAGCAACAGCTAAGAACCCCAGCCAGATTCTGTAGGAGATGAAAGTTTGCCAAGAAGTGAAATTTCCAGGTGGTAAAACCTTCCAGGGTGTTTTCTCACATTTTCTCTGTTAAAAACACCATAAGATACCCTGACAAGGAGACTTTGCTGGTGCTCCTGATGGAGAAAGAGCATTGAAGAGAGAAGAAAAGCTACACCCGTCATGACCACATGTGCTATGCTGTGCATATGGTGTGCGTTTTCACTGAATCCTCAAGACAGTCACAGACCCAGAGGAGCAGGGCCTGGGGAAAGTTTCACCATAGCCTAAGGTTCTACAACCATCATGGGAACATGCGTTCTGAAGCTGGCTCTTGCTGCCCAGGCTTAGCTCTGCTCTTCCCTCTCACTAATACCCTGCCTGATGCCAGTCTGGGCGTGAGGTGCTATGCACTGTCAGTCCACGGGTGAGCCCTGCAGGTGTGGAGGGAGTACAGGAAGGTGGTGGGAGTGAGCTGTGGACAACGCAAGGGAGAAAGCCTTGGAAGTCATTATCTGGGAGGTTGGCAAATATAGGGTGATAACTGGGCGACTGCAATGTAAGGTGGAAAAAGAACCCAGGCCAAGAGAACAACTAAGGAGGGGGCGCTGGGCGAAACTGCAGAAGCCCAGGCGTCTCCCCACAGGCCCATGCCTGGTTAGCTCTGACGCCAGCTGAATAGGAAGTACGGAAGTTTGACACTCTCTTGTATAAACCATAAGCCCCAGTGTCGGGGCGCATGTGCTGTGAGGACAAATGAGACATCGGTCTGTACAGGGCAGACAGGGAACACGGCATACAAGAGTTGCACCTTCCTGCCTTCTGCATAGGGCTTATACCCGTTCCCGGGAAAGGAAGGAGTCAGCAGAAGTTATGGCCGTGAAGGGCGCAACTGCTATTTTCAGGAGCAGACAACTCTGAATAAAGAAACGGCTTAATGGCCAAAGAGGCTATGAGCAGGCATCTTAACCAGCAGGAAGTCGGCCAGCCTCATCGTGCGGATTATGCTCTTTTGGGCTGACTTCACACCCCAAGATGCTATGTGCACAGTCCCATGACATTCATGTTGGAAATTATTGCTGAGAAGATGGTAAGAGGCCAAACCTCAGGCAAATTAGCCATAGGTGCAACCACTGAGGGGAAATGTCTTCCCCTCCCATAGCATTCTGCCGCTGGCCGGTGCCGCATCCCACGAAAAACCATCACTATGCGCTGCCACGTGGCAACCTGAGCCATTCTTCCTTTTTCTTCTTCTTCTTTTTGAGAGTATCATGTTCCTTTTCTTTCTTTTTCTTTTCTTTTTCTTTTTTTTTTTTTTTTGAGACAGGGTCTTGCTATGTTGCCCAAGCTGATCTCATACCAGCCTCAAACCACAGTTTGATCATAGTGAGGATCAAGTGATCCTCTTGTCTTCCCCTCCAGAGTAGCTGGGACTGCAGGTGCATGCCACGGCACTCAGCTAAGATCATTTTTTAAATACAAGGTCTGATGGTAAAGTCCGAGGAAACTCCTTTAAATAGCTAGACATGCAGAGAAAACACTTCTAAATCTAGGAAATGTTTACAAAGTCAGGTGGGGATTCATCAACTGCCTGACCATGAGGCTGCGTCGCTGTTTCTGGTTATGTTTCCAAGGTAAGCATCTCTGTAGGGACATGAAGAGGTGACACACACAGGGGATCGTTTCCCCTGGGGACAACTGCCCTGCTGGGCCACCTTGACCAGAACACCTCCAGGGAACAAGGTTGACACCTCCCAAAGACAGTTCCTTACCTTCTCTGGACAACTGACTGCCCAAGTTAGGCTGTATCTCAGAACCTTCTACAATTAGATTTATATTGAACCACTGAGGACAGCAAACAGAACCCAGGATTCAGACAGACCTGCTGATGATCGTGTGCCTAAGGCTGAAGCCCACGGACCTGCACTCACCACTCACGGACGCTACTCCCAGGAAATTTTCCTTAACATCTTTACTCTTGGCACCTTGTTTCAAGTGAAAATAGAAGTAAAGTCTTTGATCAAGGGGGTAGTTTGAGTGAACAAACTGCAGTTATTTTTATTTTAGTTGGATAACCACAGGATTTGCTATGCATTCCATAATTTGCCATTAAAAGGAGAACATGTGGCTGAATTACATTTTCTTTACATATTATGTCCCTCAGTGCCCCAAACGAGTACTCATTTTAGACTCAGACTACGCAAAATAAACACTGGGTCACAAGTGACAGCTTCAGTTAGAAGTGTCTTTAGGACAGGCAAGCATGCATGTTGTCCAATGACAATGTATAGCCCCTTCCCAGGGTCATGTGAGGCCAGTCATGGGGAAGCTGAACTATTCCCAATTGTCCACATAGGCCTGGTGGCAGGAGGTGAGGGGGAAGGCAGAATACTCACAGGAACTTTCCGTTTGTCTTTGATCCTATCAAGACAAGTTGCTCAGATTCTTCCCGAGTGATTCTTCCATGGAACCAAGGCATTTTTTCATGGGCTGTGGTGGCAATCAGCTTCTCCAGCTGAGGCTTCTGACTGATGATGGCCTGCTCCAGAGCCTGACCCTGCCACGTGGAGAGCAGAGCAGAGTAAACCATACCAAGGAAACATGAAAATGATGCAGAAGGCATTTCCAATCCGTCTCAAGTCCTAGCATGGTAAAACAGGATCAAACCTTATTCACTCATTCATTCAACAAATCAAACCAGAAAGACCTTTACACATTACTTAAGTACTTTCAAGTGTATAAATAAAAAGAATATGGCTGGGCACAGTGGCTTGCACTTGTAATCCCAGCACTTTGGGAGGCCAAGGAGGGTGGATCACTTGAGGTCAGGAGTTTGAGACCAGCCTGGCCAGTATGGTGAAACCCCGTCCCTACTAAAAATATAAAAATTAGCCAGGTGCAGTGGCACATGCCTGCAATCCCAGCTACTCGGGAGGCTGAGGCAGGAGAATTGCTTGAATCCGGGAGGCGGAGGTCGCTGTGAGCTGAGATCATGCCACTTCACTCCAGCCTGGGCAACAGAGTCAGACTCTGTCTCAAAAAATAAAAAAAAACAAACATACGTATCCTTTGCTGTGGCAAATCCAACTCTTTCAAAGTTTTATCCTGCAGATGCTACATACAAGTGTAGTATATGATGGGTCTACAGCAATGTTATTAACAGCGTTTATTCATAAACAAGAAATGTGTCCATCAATAGGTACTAGTTAAATAAATTGTGGTGCGTAGCAAGTGATACCAGATAGCCAAAGAATGGGCAATGCAGCTACTATACGTGTTGACACAGAAAGTTCTACAAGAGATATTAGGAAGCTATAACATTAAGTGCCTCTCAGTGTGTACAGTAGGACCTTGTCAGCTAAGCAGAAACCAATCAACACCTATCAATGCCTCTCCGAAAAGGCCCTCCACGCCCTGGGTAACGGCGGTTCCCTGCAGCGTAGAAACCCACATTGCTAGCACAAAGGGGCCCACCCTCTCAACTGTGACTGTGAAAGAGAAAAGGCTCGTATTAGAGAGAGGCATTTTTTTGGCCAAAGTTGATGCCTAAGGAGATGGTTGTGTTATTTGGGCACACAGGGCACTTAGGCACAGATGTTGCACGTAGCTGGGAAGTCTGTGTGGGGTCACAGGGCCCCCTGTGCCCAGGTAGCAGGACCAGCTGTGACCCACCTGTAGGTTCCACGTCTGCTTCACATATTCCCTGATGAGGTTTTCCTTCAGGTCCTCAAAGGGCCCAGTCTTGGGCTGCACCCCCTGGGGCCGGTTGAAGGGCTTCTTGAGGAGGCAGACCAGGCCATCGGACTCCTGGGAGTGGTAGTGGCAGAGGTCGGCGGGGCTGGCGTGGGTCCTGCCACCGGCAATGGCATAGGTACCATTCAGCTCCCGCTCGATGGTGTAGTGATGTGCCTTCCTCCCGTGGGCCACGGACAGGGCGAAGCCGCCCAGGTAGTTGCGGCTCTGGCGCAGCAGATAGAGCCCGTCACTCATGCCCCCCTGGACCAGGTAATCTTCTGCCTCCTCCCGGGTGATGTTGCCGAAAAAGAAGGGCAGGTGGTTGGCACTGTCAGCCATGCTGCTGCTGGCCATGCTTCAGGGGCCGGAAGGCGCACACCTGTGCAGGTGTCCACCTGGGCAAGACAGAGAGAACTTTGGTGAGGAACCCATGTGGCAGGGAACGTTGGCTAAAACCACTCACACCCTTTTAAAGTGGAGACAAACCCTTCCAGCTCTGAACAGAAGCGCTTTCCTCTGTGGCCCTCCCAACACGCAGTTGTCTTTCTGCTCACACCATCATTTTAGTTTCCAGCACGCCCTCTAAATAAGCTAAAATCAGAGCAGTTGATGAAAGTGATCAAATTAAATAATTCTTTTTGGGGGGTTGGGGGGAGACAAAGAATTCTAAAAATACACACACCACAAAGAGAAGCAAACAGAAGGACAATTGTAAAACAGGACTGTAGGGCTCACCCTCAGGGTCCCAGCAGCACACAGGAGGCAGAATCGACCTGAGCACAAGCCAACTGCTCCTCCTGAGTCCAGGCAGTTAGAGAAGGCTCGCTCCTCATCACAGTGATAGTACCAGGGAGGACGCTACCACCGCCTCACCCACCGGAGCTGCGAGACGCTGCCTCGAGCAGTCAGTCACAGAGGTGACTGAGCCCCAGAGGTGAAGTGAGGCCACATTGAGGGCCCACATGGAACTGTGACTTGTGGTCACCACAAGGTCTTCCCACCTTCAGCCCAGAGCTCTGACAGCAACAAGTTGCTGCCTGAGGCATGAAGAGTAACACCCTCCCAGCTCCCGGGGCCTGGGGCCCATAGGCTGTCCCCTCCCCGTTTCCCCAGACCACTTCCTGGGCAACGCCACTTCCCATCAGCAGGGCCCGGGTTAAAGAGATTGTGCTGGTTCCCAGCCCACAAGGACATCTGACAAAGGAGAGACACTGCCTGCAGTACAGTAAATAAATATATCTCAGAAGCAAAAAGGAAGGTGGCCAATGCGTATTTAACATGGAGAATGTTTCCTCTCAGTCATGGTTATAAATGAGAATACTACATATTGCCAGCCCCAAAAGTATCCAACAAGGCACATTTTAACTAAAAGGGCTGGTCATGAATGGAAAATTATCTAGATGACTTCATCCATTTATCCAGGGAGCAAAACACATGCCCCTCATGCTCCACACACACACACACCCCACACACCACACACACACACCTTATACCACATGCACACTATGTGCATGCCACACACACTACAGACACACACCACACATGCACTACACACACATACCATGAACTACAAGCACATTGTGCACATCACACTCACACCACACAAATACAAACACACCTCACACACAAAATATACTACACACAACACATGCTATACTACATATACACTATATACACAAAACATATATGAAACACATCACACTACTATATGCACACTATACACATCACACTACACACATACTACTTGCATGCCACACACTACGAACACATACCACACATGCACTACACACACACCACACACCTTATACCACATGCACACTACATGTGTG
Organism: Cacajao melanocephalus; assembly: GCA_963573385.1. Taxonomy (NCBI): domain Eukaryota; kingdom Metazoa; phylum Chordata; class Mammalia; order Primates; family Pitheciidae; genus Cacajao; species Cacajao melanocephalus. The sequence goes on along the minus strand of CAUYLG010010724.1, from coordinate 66,962 downwards.
TCACACACACTACAGACACCACACGTGCACTACACACATACACCATGAACTACAGGCACACTGTGCACATCACACACACATCACACACACAAACTACATACACATCACACACACAAAATACACTACACACAACATGATACACTACATACACACTGTAAACACAAAACACATGAAACATATCACACCACTACATGCACACCACATACATCACACTACACACACCCCATAGCACACACACACTACCATGCATGCCACATACTACGAACATATACCACACATGCACTGCATACACACCACACACTACAGACATCACACACATCACACACAAACTACACACCACACACACAACACACTACAGACATCACACACACCAAATACAAACTACATACACATTACACACACAACACACTACACACACCGTATACTGCACACACACACCATACACACACAAACTACATACACACTACACACAACCCACTACACACACCATACACAAACTACATACACACTACACAAACAATACACTACACATAACACACACAACACTATATACACACGACATACACAAAACACACAGGAAACACACCACTACATGCACACTACACATCACACGTTACACACACACCACAAACTACACCACACACACACACCAATACTATACACAACACACACACTACATATACACTACACACACAAAACACACAAATGAAGTGCACCACACCACAGAACCCACACTACAACAATGTGAAGCAGCTTCTTCTCAATCTGCACTCTCCTACAAAGGGCTACAAAAGGTAAGAGTGTCACCCTGACACAGGCGACAGAGTTTTCCCCAGACGGTATCCTCACGTCAGTTCTCCTGGGTGAGCCCCTAATGAGGCGTGGGTTTTCTTATAATTTGAGGATATTAATCATCATTTCCTGACTTGCCTCTCATAGCAGTTGACTGTCAATTACTTTTCTTTGTCCAAGAAGTTTCTAAAAATTCATCTCTTAGCAAGGTCTTTTTGTTTTTAAAAGTATATCCACATTTACTTTTGAGTCTAAGAATGCTGGTAACAAAAAGACATCTCTGGAAACAGTGCTCTGTGAGTCTCTTGGAAAAAACACTTCTCTTCTGACTGCTTTCCCCTCGGGCTAAACTTTCTACAGTGCTTTTGTTGCAGGTCAGCCACGGCCCTCAGCCTGCCTTTCCCCCATTCCACGCTTTTCCTGCAGTGGGTCTTCTCAGGCCTCCAACCTCATTTCCAGTGTTTCCCCTGCAGCCCAGCACGTGTCAGACTTCCACATGGCCTGGGGGCTCTGATACACCCAGGGCCTGGGGAACTGCTGTTCCTGCAACCCCAACGATGCGGATGCTGGGCTGTGACACCATCTGAGACCAGGCTTTCTATCTTCTCTGCCTTCGCTGCCCAGGTGGTGCCCCAGCCAGGAACCCAGGAGTCCTCTGCAGGCCTTGCATTCTCTGAAGTTCATCTTCCAAGCACCCTTGCTGCATGCTCCTTACTGCCTATATCCACGACCCCCGCCTGGGCTAACCCTGTCCCTTCCACTGGTGCCCTTCACCCCTCACCTTCTGCCTCCTGCTTCCTAACACCTCCCTCTCCAGCTGCCAAGTCCTCCCTCAAAGCACACCTCAGCCCTCCCTGCCTCTTCCAACATGCCCAGTCCACAGACCACACTGGACTGCTGTGGCTGGCCCTTCCCGTCCTCACCACACATGCTTTCTGCTGGGGAACGCAGCTCTTCCCCCTGGCCACCTCTGTCATCCTTGCTGACGCAGCTCAAACACCCCTCTCGCTATGTACCTGGCCCTGATGCTCGCGTCCCCTCTGCAGGGCCCAGGTTACTTTCTATGTAGTTGCAGAATAGCAGACTGCACCATCAGCTCCAACTGAGATAGTAATTTTGTAGGAACAAAATTTTAAATAAAATGTGAGCAAATACTTTTTAATTTATATAAATCTTAACATAGCTACTATTTTTTAAATTCATTGGCTTGTCACTAATAATTACATGGCTGCTGGCACTTAGGCATGAATCCCATGCTGAAGTGAATGGAAAGGAAGTGAGACAGGCCATGGCCAGGTCTCAGGGAGCATCTGCAGACCTGCAGCAGCCTCCAGCCACATGCTGGGGACACTCTGTGTGGCTTTGATGGTGCATTGCAGAGACATTCCCAAGCAGGTGGCAGAAGAATGCGCTGCACTCAGTGTCAGCACTGATGTGGCTGATGGCCCTTTTCTGGCCATGTGACTTCCTGTGCTGGAGCTGACCTGGCTGTGTTGGTGGTGATGGTTTGGGCAGAATCAGTGGTTCGCTGCAAGGACAGTTTATGGGACATTTTTGGGCTATTTAATTGGGGGAATAAACAATGTCTGCCGCTGTGCATACCTTCTCGGAACGGGCACCCACCGGCACTGACCCGGGGCCTTGTTCTGGTCTCCAACCTCCTCTTTCACAGGCCACCTTGGCAGGAGATGGCCATCTCCATTCCAGCCACTGCCCACAGTGGCCCAGGCTGCAGTTCTCAGCTCCACTTTTCACATATCAGCACTCAGTCAGTATGGAAAATCCAGAGTCTCACTTTTCACTCAGCCACTGTCTCGGCCACAGCTGTGGCATCTCTGCCGCCCCCACCACCTGAGACAGGGATGGAGCCAGCGACTTTCACCTGTATGCATTCCTCTGGCACACACAGACTCAGCCTTTCCACCTGCTGCTTTTGCAGCTCACAACACTTCACTCTGACTACAGGAATAGCCCATGGCTCAAATTCTCTTTAGCATTCCCTGGGACAATTTTCACCTTAATAGTGTTTAGAACTTGCCCCCTAGTTTTTGTTAATTCAACATTCCAGTTATTTTTTTCCACGTGTGAAACTACTTCACTCCAAAGCACAAAAATGAGAAACAAACCAGGGGCCTCAGCTCCTCCTTAACTCCACCTGTACGCCTCAGCCTGCTGGGTCTGGCACCTCAGTGCACACCTGTGCAGGTAGCGTTTCAGCAAGGAGGGTCTTCAGGTGTCAGGTGAGCTCCTCAAAGCACTGCAAATCCCTTGCTCTTTTGAGACTTGTTGGTGACACAAGATAAATGTCCACTTAGTAGTAGAAAAGTGTTTTTTCACATGAAATGATCTTTTGTAATGTCCTAGGCCGCACACCTCCCTTCCATGCCTATTTTTTCTCCACAGCACATCTCCATAAGGCAGAAGCCCTTTAAATCATGATTCAGTATTGAATTTGAGTGTTGTCTTATTCTTCCCACCAGAGGGTCAGGTCTAGGAGGCAAGAATGAGATGACCTTGTTCACTGCCACATCACCATGCCTGGAAGAGCTCCTGGTGCAGGATAAGTCTCCAAAAATATCTGTTGGTTTACAGGTATTTTACCTCTCTCCACTGAGCTCCTGATCTGCATATCTGCTTATGTCCCCCCTTGGATGTGTAACAGATAACTTGACCTCCACATACTCCAGATGAGGCTGTTGACTCCATGCCAGTCCCTCAGCAAACCTATTCCTCCCTCAGTCTGCTAATTGAGGAAATGACACTGAGCACTGCAGTTGCTGAGGATGAGACCCTAGAGGCTTTCAGGAGTCTTCTCTCTCACCGAGTCAGAAAGCAGCATACTTTCTACCAGAAGCGTCGACCACTCACACTGATGCAGGGAGACCATAAGCTTGCGCAGGAGCTGAACTCCATCTGATGCAGCCACAGGGCTAAAGAACCTCAAATCAGGTTAGATGGGCTTGTCTCCAGGGTCCTCTCAGCAGCTTTTCTTTAAAATATATTCCCAAGCTGTTGTGTCTCCCCATAGCCGTTGACGCTGTCCTGATGGAAGCCACCGCCATCTCTCAGGTGATGGAAATCTCACCTGGTCCTTCTTTTCCTTGCTGACCATTCCCTACCCCGAAGGTGGAGTGAGGCTCACAAGGAACCTCTCCATCCACATCACATTGCAAACCTTCCTCCCTGGCCCACAAGGCTCTCCTCAACCAGGCCTGAGCCCTGCAGCCTCACCTTGCTCACTATCTCCACCACACTGTGCTTCTGCCTCCAGGTTGAGGCCTTTCCTGCCTCCTTCTTCCTTCTCAGGCCTGTACTCAGCTCAATGTTGTCCCTCACAGAGCTGCATCATGATGATCCAATCTCAGGTACTGCTTCTGCCTACCTCGGTCGCTCCCACTTATAGTTAACCCCTCAAAAGCATCTCTTACCTTCATAGCTTCAACACAAACCTGCCCTTGCCCTGAAATGTGAACTCCAAAGGTCTAGAGATTTCACTGCCTTGCTCATGCTTCGGGGTTTAACCAGAAGCTGGCAAAATCCTGCTCAATGGAAACATGTTAATCTCTGCGTTTTAGGATTTCCACAATGAATACACAGTTGACCCTTGAATGATGTGGAGACACTGACCCCCGGCATGTGGTAAAAATCCATATATAACTTTTGACTCCCCCAAAACAGCTAATAGTCTACTGTTTACCAGAAGGCTTACCTATAACATAAATAATTGATTTTGCATGTTATATGTATCATATATTATACTCTTACAGTAAAGTAAGCTAGAGAAAAAAAATGTCATTAAGAAAATCATAAGGAATAAAATAAACATTTACAATACTGTACTGTATTTATCAATACCATAAATTTATTGTCATCTGTTTATAAGATGATGCATCCATCTGAAATGTCAGGCAACCATGGCTACAGACATCCACCTACAATCCTCATCAAGCAATTCAGCTTCTTCTTATAATGTCATGATTCCTTGGGAGCACTTCCAGCCTCACTGTGACCCTTCATATGAAACCCATGGTGTCATTCAAGTTGTATGGTATTGCACTAAACATGAAAAATGCTTGAGAACCGCAAGAGATCACTTATTAAAGATCACTTTTTAACTGCAATATGCAATTTACCTGAGAGATGAACTGCTCATGCAGAGATGATGAGCATCCCACAGTAATTCAGGCAGGTACTTCCAACTCTTGAGCTCATCACAATAGCAATAGGAAGTGGCTATGAAATTATTACAGTAGCACAGTGGGTACTGCAGTTAATTTTTTATGCAGTTATGATTTAATACTGCATCTTTATATCTATTTACATTTCCCTTGACTGTGACTGGCACCATATGTGGTCTGTAAGTGTTTGTGTGTGTGTGTGTGTGTGTGTGTGTGTGTGTGTGTGTGTAAGTGTTGATAAATTTTAATTCTAATAATAGATTTGTGTATCGTTTATGGTAGTAAATGAAAAAATAGACTGCATGTATTTTGTGCATTCGTGATATACTTAACTTGTTCTTAACATTTTTTATATTTCTGGGCTGTGCAGTTCATCTGCAAGTTTTTTAAAATCGTCAAAAACCTTCAAAAATTTTTCCAATATTTTTATTGAAAAAAATCCGCATAAAAGTGAACCCACACTGTTCAAAGCTATAATGTTCAAGGGTCAACTGTATGCTACTTTTGTAACAAAAATGCTAAACATGGAATTGCTGTGTGTCCAGATGGAGGCTCACGGGGTCAGAGTCAGAGAGCCCCAGAAACTAAACTTCTAGATGCCCCAGCCCTGCGGCTGCATCAGATGGAGTTTGGTTCCCACATGAGCTCCTGGCCTCTTAAGGGAAGGGAGCTCACTCTACTGTGTGCCTGATGCTTCTGTTAGAAAACACTTTCTTATCTGATTCCCTGCCTCTCCTTCCCCATCTCCACTCCTCCATCCTCCATCTTCCATCTGCCCACGGGACAAACAGAACACAGCCAGTTCTGCTTCCCCAAAACAACCTGCAAATGCTTGCTCTTGGCAGTCACTCCAAGTCAATGCATTCTTCCTGGCTTGACATTATTTCAAGACCTCTCACTGTCCTGGTCATTTTGTCCAAACAATTTCACATCGCCCAAGCCCCTCTTAAAAATGCACCAGCCCCAATGATGCCCCAGCCATCCAGCATCTCCGCTGGGCTTCTGAAGAATGAACAATTTCCCTTTTCAAAAGCATGTGGTCAGAACATATCCCCCACCCTCAATTTACAAATTAAGACAGCTGCCTTTACCCTCCACCCTCTCCTTATGATGGTTTCACCCATTTCCATCTGGCACCATTCATCACATTAGCTCGGGGTTACTCAACCTTGGCACTCCTGACATTTGGGCTGGATTCTTCTCTGTTATGTGTGTAGGGTCAGGGTTTTCTTGTCCAGTTCAGGCTATTTAGTAGCATCCCTAGCCTCTCCCCACTAGATGCCAGTGGCACCCTATTCTCCAATCATGACAGCCAAACACCATCTCCAGGTATTGACAAGTCTAAGTTACCCTAAGGGTAACTTACCCCTGACTGGAAACCACTGTGTCAGCTGTTGTGGGCACAAATCTGATGTGCCCCTTCTATTGCTCTAGCCCAGGGGTGTCCAGTCTTTTGGCTTCCCTGGGCCACACTGAAAAAAGAAAAATTGTCTTGGGTCACATACAAAATATACTAATACTAACGATAGCTGATGAACTACAAAACAGAAAGGAAAGAAATCTGATAATTTTTTAAAAAGCTTACAAATATTAGTTGGGCCACATTCATAGCTGTCCTGGACCACATGTGGCCTTTGGCCCACAGGTTGGGTAAGCTTGTTCTAGCCTTTTTATCAGTAAATTAGATGAACAAATATTCCCCTATATAATTTGCTAACATCATCAGCAATGAACAAAGAACAAGGAGGGCTGGAAAGGAATGGAACCCCATAGAGGTGGTTCTACTGGCCCAGAGAGCAGCAAACCCAGGGGTGCAGAGGTGAGAATCAAGAATGCTGGTGACCTATCCCAGCTCCCTGTGACCTGGGCACCACAGCACCAGAGTTCCTCACTGGTAGAAGGGGACAACAGTATACCAGAGCCACTGTAATTAATTACAGTCGTGAATGTGGAGTGTAGAGGGGTTCCCAGGGCAACTGGACCCTCTGAAGTGGGAACTTTGAATAGAGCAGAGAAGGATTAAGTCATGGTGAGATGAAGAAAAGAGAAAAGCATGGGCAGCCCCACACGTCATAAGAAGGCATGTGCGTGTGTGTACACGTGTGTGTATGAGGTCGGGAGACAGACAGACATGCCCACCCCCACCTGAAGATGGTGGAGAAAGTCAATGGAGGCTTTGACTGAACCAAAGACAATGCTTCCTAACCTCAAAATCCTCCCTAGTGCCAGTCAGGCTTTATCTTGCACATGATACAACGTGAGGAGTTCAATCTAGAAAGGAGCCAGATTTATTCTACAGGCTTTGATTCTTTCTGCCCCACACCCAAGGACCACTGCCAGCCACCTTCCTGGAGCCTGCAGAAATGGATGAGTCTATCATATCCCACTAGCATTCTCATGTCTTCCATATGTTTTATTTAAATTGTACTGTATCCTTTTGCACTTACTGACATGTTTCAATCTTCTCTTCCAACCAGACTTCCATGGTCCATTTCCCCTATGTCAGGACTAAGGCTGACTGTACAACTTTTGCCCTTTAAAATGCATTTAGTTGGGAAACTATCATTTATATAGTTCTACCTTATCAGGCAGCAACTTTATAGATGAAGAGCAATAGATCCATGCTTGCCACCATAAGCACAATGTTTCAGATACCCTTTGAGCTAATTAAGAAGTCATATTTCTAGGGGCAGTCTGGTGGGAAGATTAGGCACAGATGCTCACACCTGGGCAAGGAGCAGAACAAGCTGTCCAGAGCCCATTCCTCTGGCAGAGGAAAAATTCATCTCCTACAGAGGAAGAGCCAGCAGGAATGCCAACATGATGAAGAGGGACTCAGTTCTACAGGCCCACCTAACACTAACCCACCCAGCTCCCTGTCCATCTTGGAGTTTTAGTTCTTTTTTTTTTCTAGTCTATGTTCCCCAAACCCACTAGACACCCCATTAGTGTAAGTATGTTTACCATTTCCTTCCCTACCACCTAGAATAGAGGCCACTTTAAGTATGGGCCTTCAGCCTTCAAATTTTGTTGGAGAGTTAAAATGTATACATGGCAGGTAGCCTCCAAGATGGTACCCAACGATCTTCACTTCCTGGTACTCCCACCACTTGAACACAGAGTGGCTGACTGCAAAGTGACAATGTGGGGTCTCTGAGGCTAGCTCATGAAAGTCTTTAACACTTTTCCTCAGCATTTGGATTGCTCACTCTGGAAAAACCAGATGCTTTGTTAGAAAGATGCTCAAGTAGCTCTTTAGGGAGGCTTGTGTGGTAAGGAACTGAGGCCTCTAGCTAATAGCTGGCACTCAGTGACCAGCCGTACAAGCAGCAACCTTGGAAGAGGATCCTCCATCCTCTGTCAAGCCTTCAGATGAGACTGCAGCCCTGACCCACACCTGACTGCAACCCTACAGGGGGCCTGAGCCTGCCCAGCTGTCTCAAATGTTTGGACTGCAGAAATTATAGCAATAATAAGTGATTATTATTGTTTTAAGCCATTAAGTTTAGCATGATCTGTTACGTTGCAACAGATAACTAATATAGCATGTGCAATGGAGTTGGGCAAGAGAAGCAGCAGTGCTTAATAGATATTTAAATGAATAGATATTTAAATGAACATTTAAATGAAATATGTGAATGAATTGTTGACAATAAAGGCTGGTGAGTGAATGAGCTAGGTATTAGAAGCTGGGCTCCAGCAGAGTCAGAAGAAGACTTTCTGGTATTGAAGAGGTAAGTGGAGGTAGAATAGAGGTTAGGAAGGAAGGAGCTGAGCCCAGGGTATGCTCCCAGAAGCTGCCTGCCTCAATCTATCTTCCTTCATGTCCATGTTTACCTGTAGAAAACGGTTAGAGGCCACCGTATCTGGGCCTGGCACTTACAGATTATGGTAACCAGGATCAAAGGCTGATGCCAAAGTTCAGGTTAATTTATTGTCACTAATAACATTTTAACTCATAAACCTTCATAGTGTCATTTCTTTCTCTTCTTTGCCCTCAATTTCATCAATACCACTACTTCTGGCTCTATTCTCTTTCCATCTTACGCATGAAACAAAATACAGTTGCTTCTTGTTATTCACAGTAGTTATGCTCTATAAAGTCACCATGAAAATTGAATTTGCAAATCCTGAACAGTTGCTCCTAGGGAAATATGGGGTTAGGTTCTTGTGATCCTCTGGTTACAACATTTTTGTCAAATCAGTCAATACAGAACCTTGTTTTATGTGTATTTCTATTTAAAGATATTTACTTCATATATATTGTTGATTCATTAACCTTGTACTCATGGTCAACAGCACAGTAACTCATGCCTGAAAGTAGCTTCCTTAACACACATATTTTCTCCGTAAAGCACGTCACAGCCTTCTTGCACTTAGAGACACCAGACAGTAAGTACGTTAGCACTGTGCCTGGGGCTATTTTAAATAGCAAAATCACCCCCCAAAAAGCACAAAAACACAAAAAACATGGACTAAATAGGCCATGAAAAAAGAAAATGTGTTCATAGGAGCCAAAACAAGAAAGCAGAGTGTCACTGTGCAACCTCAGCATCTGCGTTGGGTGACTCAAATTTGTCACTGATTAGGGCATGTCACAAATGACTACAAAAGTGCTGTGAATATTGATTTTGGGGTTGCAAATAAATTTAAATAAGTAGGTGAATGCGGAAATATGGAATCCGTGAATAATGAGGACTGATGATAAGTAATTTCCCTTCCATCTCCCCAACCTTCCCTGAAAAGACCCAACCTCATCCATAAAGATATATAAATTTGCCTTGGACGTTTTGGGAAAATAGTTTTTTCTATGTAAGACTGTGTTCTTAAATATATTATGCTTATCTCATAAATCTGTGTTCATTTTCTAGCTTGGCATGGAACCAGAAGAGGTAGCCTATGTCTCTGTACCCCTTTTTATTACCCCATCTGTCCTACTTATCAAGGGGCCTCAGCCCTGAGATTCCAGCTTCTGCTTTTCTTGAGACCCACTGAAGCATGGCTCCTGCAGGTGCTGCTCCCTCCCCCAGCCCCCTCAACTTCCTGTAGTGCACATTTCCAGCAGTGTTTGGCAATTGAAGGTGGTTCACTTTCACATCCCTGGGCCATCAGAGCCCTCCTATCACACAGACTGAGGTGACAGTCGGGGAGATAAGTGGTTCTCTGAGAAAAGATCACCTGGAAACAATTGCTGCCAAATCCATACCATTTAAGGGAACAAAATCAGCACCAAGCAGAAGGATATCCAGGCTTATCACACTCAAACCACACAGCCCCCTCAATGCAAAGCAGCCCTGTTAAGATGCGCCTGGGAATATCCTCTGAAGCTCAAAGCTGAGAAAATTAAGTGTAAAAACTTGGGTGAAAGGAAACTTCATTTGTGGGTTAATTTTCATAAGAAAGAGGAATGAGCCTACCCAGAGGGAAAAATCGATCTTGCTGGGCTGGTCAGGGACTGGCTGATTAGTTACAGAGAAATGACCAAGGAAGGGGCGATGTGGTGGGACCACCCTACCCAGCACCAAACTCTGCAGACAACCATGTTTGACTCATCTGCAAAGGGCTGGGGGCACTGCCTTGTATGGCAGGATCCCACGGTGCAAAAGAAAAAATGCAGACACAGACCTGTGGCCTCAGTATTGAGGAAGAAACCCAGCTTCAGGGCCTCAGGTGGCCTCACATCCACTCCACTGGCTCCGTTAGCAGATGTCACTTGCCCTCCAGGACACCATCCTGAGGCCTCTCCCCAAGCCTCCCTGAAGCCTGCCTGTGCATCACACTGCACAGGGCGCCTGGTCTCCAAGGCACAGCCTTACATTGCGCACATTCTGCTGAGCAGTTGACTTTCCTGCATTTGCACGAAGCATAGGGGACTTCTTAGTATACAGAGATACACATTTCAGAAACAAAAAATGAAGCTAAGGATGGCAGGCATGAGGCATAATTTTTACTAATGTTTAGAAATAGAGGGATATTGAAATACTTGAAAACATTATCCAAACCTTCAACACCAAATTCTCTTGCTGTGCCTTCAGAACTTAAAAGACTTTAAAATGCATCAAGTAAAGGCTGATCCATCTCAACCAACACATAGAAATTTTCAAGCTCCGCAAGAGACACTCAGAAATCTTTTTTATGCCCTCTTTGCCATAATTAACACAGATAACAGATATTATGCTTTGGTGTCAACATAAATGTTAACTCTCAACATAGTTGGTTATAAATAAACAACCAGCCCATCTGGTGCATTTAATTTACAATCTAAATGACAGATTCATTCAATATGCTTGTTGAACATGTATCACGTGCAAGTCATTATGTTAGGTGCCATGTGAAAGAAAAGTGAACCTCCTGTGACCCTGAAAACAGGTAAGTAGAAACGGCTCACGAAAGGAAGAGAACAAGGATCTGGTCCAAGAGTCCCACTTTCATCCTGGGAACTATGTGATTTCCAGGTCCTCTATCAACCACACCTCTTCTTGCCTCAAAGTGAGACTGGCCAAAGCCACCTGCAGATTCTAGTTGTTGGCGGAACTCTGGCTCAGCAAAGCCCACATGTCCAGTTCTTCCCGCGTGTGGTCTTCAGGCTGCCCCAACCTCAGACTCCCTTCTGGAAAACAGGGTCCTGGGCCCACCTCAGACCCAGCAAACAGGGCATACAGACAAGAAGTGTACATTTCAAACAGCCTCCCAGGTGATTTTCAAGCACTCTAATGTCTGAGAGCCTCTGCTATAATCCAATATTGCCCTGTTCAAGTGCTACAGTGTGAGAGGGAAACAAGATGACCACATTCACCTCCAGGATCAGGGAGAGAAGCAGTCAGGAGGTGAGCCAGAACTGGGCTGCCACTTGCCATGGATGGGGAAGGGAGCCAGGGGGGACAGTCAAGTCACTGTGCTGTGCTGGTGACCAGGCGGGCTGCAGGCTCCACCTGGGAGACATCTCTGCAGTTCTTCTCCATCAGGAAGAAGTACATGCCTCATCACACAGGTGTGCACATAGGAGGGGGAAGGGACGCACGCACAATTGGTAATTAAAAAGAGCCAGCCTTTGTGAATAATTAACTGAACACTGGGTTGCAACCAAGGTCGCCACTTAGCAATGTCCCTTGCATGTTCTCTTGAGCAGAAGTGGACAGAGTGGGGTTGCAGCCAGCAGTCTGGGGACCATATTGACCCTGAGTGGGGCCAAGGACACCTCCCCAGTGAATCGCACCGTCTACCATGTCCCAGGGCCACCTCATCATTCAGTCTTCTCTGGGGAAATAAACAAACAACCAACAAGATGCTAGACAAAAGAACTCACGTTGAAAATGCCCAATAGATCTTACTGCCTTGTTTTTATCTAGGCAAATCACACAGGGATGATGAGAAGGGCAGCACAGTCACAGGCTTTCCTTGATCCTTCCCTGGCACCCATCCCAAGACCCTTTCCTATTCAGTAAAGGCTGATCTATCTCAACCAACACGTAGAAATTTTCAAGCTCCGCAAAAGACACTCAGAAATCTCTTTTCTATGCCCTCTTTGCCATAATTAACACAGATAACAGATATTATACTTTGGTGTCAACATAAATTTTAATTCTCAACACAGAGAAGTGAAGTCACAGCGGACAGCAATGACAACAGCCGGCGGACCTGACATCACTTATCTGTGTCTTCACGCCTTGCTGAAGTTTCCAGCTTTCAGGCTCTGTTTTACTTTTCTATCACTACCTCACTAGCATAACCTTTATGGGAACCCTGCAGCTGCTAGAGAAACCAAAATACCTGATTTAAGAAAAAAGGACACAGTGAATATGGATTAAGAAATGTCTAGAGTTTTACCGAATGTCTATTAAAAAAATCACTAGCATTCTTTTTTTCCAGTCAGTTAAAAAATAATTGTAGATGACAGGACTACAAGATATTACAGAAGCTTATGATGGTCTCCTGAGATTTTAAAATTGTCTTTCATAAACCTGAGACAAAAATATACCCAATGCTTAAAAGTGGTCAAGGTTATAGGAAGGAGAGAAGGATGGTTTAGCTGCATCATAACTACAGGCAAGACAAGATGGCAAACCACTAAACCCTGTAGCTCAAGACAGGCATGTGCTCCATGGGAAAATGCTGGCGGCAGAAGAGAGGAAAGGCAGGCACAGGTATGAAACCAAAGTATCTTTCCTACAGATGCCCACAGATGTGCAGAGCCTGAGGTCAGGATTTCTAAATATGCTTGATTCCCACAGATTTGACCTACCTCCCTTTCCTGGATTCAAATGCAGGTCTGGAATCCCAGGCGCTGGGGAGTATAGAATGTTGGAAGGGACGAAGCACACAAATCTGAGAGGAGTATTTTAAAAGGAAAACAGCTGAAACAGAGAGAAAGCTCAAGACAGGTATCAACAAGCCAGCGTGCTTCCTGCTGCTGGACAATGCCTGAAATTAGGGAAGTGGGCTTTTCCTCAAAGTGTCAGCATGCAAACAAACCAGAAAGCAGAAGTGTGAGGTCCCCAGGAGCATGGGGCCTCTTTTAGTTGCACATTCAAAATGAAGTAATGCTCTGAGACATGGATCCCTCCAGAATACACACCAGTTTAAGAGCAAATCAGTGGATATGGCTGTGCCATTGAGTGCTTGGCCAGCCTGGAAATGCCTTTTCCCAAGCATTTTTACCAAAATGAACTTGGTCTTGAATTGCTAGGATGGGTATAGCAACATTATCCTGATTATTTTATGTTTTTTAAAAAGTCCTACATCATAACATGTATCAAATTCAACCAGAAGATTGAACCAAATAGGAAGGGTGTCCTTGAAAAGACCTTAATGGACACCTCAAGATGCTAATTCCCAGACAGGAGACTGAAAAAGTCAAGCAGAGATGGTCTTGATGGCGGAAAGGCCAATGTGTAGGGCAGAGGAAGGAAGGATGCCAGCACTCTCTGTCCCTGTTCCCAGGCATCCTGGGCAGACAGCTGCTCATGATGCTAGCAACAGATGCAACTTTACAGAGCACCTCTGACCAGCTCCCTCATAGTACTTTTCAAGCATCTACTAACATTCCCATACTCTGTGAAGCAAGCAGCTTTTGAATTTCCCACTGCAGTCTGTGATATTTCCCACACTCAAAAAGAGCCAGAAGCTCAGCCAGGGTCTACTTCACAAAAGGCCATGAAACATCACTAGAAATGCAAGATAAAAAGGAATCCTCTCCAGAGCCGTGGGAGCTGGAAGGAATCATGTTGAGTTTACTGGGGTGAGATTAGGAGCCTTGCGAAGGAAGTGTTCAGAAAAGCAACCGTAGACAATCTGCACCTGCACCCCAAACTTGTGAAAAGGACAGCTTTGTGAAAAACAGCTTCTCATTTTATAGATGATGAACTTGAGCCACAAAGAGGTTGGGTGCACATCTTTAGTGCTGGCCAGAATAACCATGATGATGAAGGTGATGAGGATAATGCAAAACAGCTATTCTGTGAGCACTTGACTCACAGGGTATCAACTGATCTGCAAAACATCCCTACTGGTAGATACTACTGTTATTCTCAATTCAAAGAGCTGGCCATCGTGGCTCAGGAGGGTCAACTGGCTTGCTGAAGAACACACAGTAAGTGTGGAGCCAAGATCTGAAGCCCGCCTCTTCTCTTAGCTACCATCTTCAGGTGGTGGTGAAAAGGCACTCACAGTCAACCCATCCAAATGCAAGCTTGGGGCTTTCCTGCCTAACCTGGAGATCCTTCTTGTTCCCTGGAGCTGCGTTCTCAACGTGTGTCTCTGAACCACCAATGTCAGCATCACCAGGAAACATGGAAGATATAAAAATACTTAGGGTTCCACCCTGACCTGCCGAATCAGAAATTCTGCGGTGAAGCTCTAAGTTCTGTGTTTTAACCAGCTCAAGATTGAGAACTTTGGCCCAAGAGCTCCACCCATGTAACTGCTGAAGATAAAAATCTAAGTTCTCCTAGATCACTCCGTTCTCTACACTGCTTAAAGTCAACCCCTCGCCAATCCCACCCATGTCACCTCTCAGCCTCCCACACATGCCCAATTGTCCCCAAAACCACAAAACATCCTTTCCATCCACATCCCTTTTGGGAAGCTCTGGCTGTCAATGCCCCCACCTTGCTCCCTTCCCACATGTTCTAAGCTGTGGCCCCTTTCTCTGCTAAAGATCCTCCACTGTCCAGTCTACCCTTTGAGCTCAGGATAAACATGACCCTGTCCCCACAGTCAAAACCAACATGCCTTTCTTTTGTACCACTGATCACTGTTTTGACTTAATTTACCTTTACTTTCTAGCATGTGAATTTCTGATGAATGTCTATTTGTCCCATAAGGGCAGGAATTGTATCTTTTTCTATTAAGACTTGAAATTGAGTAGTGTGAGTCCTCCAACATTGCCCATTTTTAGCGTGTATTGTGTTGGGTGTTCTAGGTCTTTTACCTTTCCATGTAAAATTTAGAATCATTCTGTCATTATCTACAAAACAACTTGTTGGAATTTTTATTGGGATTGGGTTGAATTTACAGATCAGGCTCGGCAGAATGAACATATTAACAACATTGAGCTTTCCAATCTATGAACATGGACTACTTTTCCATTTATTTACATCTTTGAGTCCTTCCATCAGTATTTTGTACTTTTCTGCACACAGATCCTGTTAATATTTTGTTAGATTCGTGCATAAGTATTTTTTGTGTGTTTCTTGCCTTTTTGGTGCTATTATAAATGGTAATTGTTCTTATTTCAAATTTCTGTTGTTTACTGCTGGTATACAGGAAAGCAACTGACTTTTGTATACCGACCTAGCATCCTGCAAACTCACTTATTGGTTATGAGAGTTGTTTCACAGATTCCTTGAAGTTCTCTGTATAGACATGCATATTATCGGTGAATAAAGATGTCTTATTTCTTCTTTTCTGATATGTATAAGTTCTATTTTGTTTTCTTGCACTGGCTCGGGCTTCCAGGAGGATACTGAACAGAAGCGGGAAGAGAGGATAGTCTTACCTTGTTTCCAGTATCAGAGGGAAAGTGTTCAGTCTCTCACCATTAAGTATGATGCTACCAGTAGGGTTTTGTTGTTTTGTTTTGTTTTGCAAATGTTCTTTATTAAGTTACAAAAATTTCCCTCTATTCCTAGCTTAATATTTTTTTCCATGAAAGAGTGTTTTGATTTCATCAAATGCCCGTTCTGCCTCTACTGACATGGTCATATAATTTTTCTTCTTTAGGCCATTCATGTGATGGAACACATTAGTTGATTTTCAAATGTTGAAACTGTTTTGCATACCTGGAATAAATCCCACTTGGCTGTGGCACATAACTCTTTTTATACATTGTTGGGTTTGATTTTCTAATATTTTATTGAGGGGTTTTGAACGTATAAGTAATATTAGTTTGTAGTTTTCTCATAATGCCTTAACTGGTTTTGGTATGAGGCTAAATCTGAACTCATAAAATGAATTAGAAACTGTTTCCTCCATTTCTATGTTCTGGAAGAGATTATGAAAAACTGTTTCTTTCTTCCTTAAGTGTTTGATAGAATTCGCCAGTGGACCCACCTGGGCTGGATGATTTCTGTTTTAAAGGTTATATTAACTTAAATTTTAAAGAAATAGGCTATTCAGGCTACCTATTTCTTCTGTAAGTTTTAGCAGTTTGTATCTTTCAAGCATTAGTTTATTTCACCTAAGTTACCAAATTGGTGAGTAAAGAGTTGTTCACAATCATCCATTATCATCTTTTTATATCCATGAGATCAACCTTTCCTTCATTTTTGATATTGGTAAATTGTGTCTTCTCTATATTTTTCTTTTTTTTCTTGGCTAAAGGTTTATCAGTTTGGTTGATAATTTCAAAGAACAACATTGTTTTATTGACCTTTCTCTTACTGTTTTCCTGTTTTTAATTTCAATGATTTCTGTTTTAATTTTAATTATTTCTTTTGCTAGGTTTAGGCCTAATTTGATCTTCTTTCTGTAGTTTCTTAAAAGTAGAATCACAAGTAATTTACTTTATATACTTTTTATCTAATGTGTGCACTTAGTGCTATAAATTTCTCTGTAAGCACTGCTTTTGTTATGTTCCAAAAGTTTTGATAAATTATATTTATTTTTATGAGTTCAAAATATTTTTTAAAATTTTGGAGACTTCTTCTTTGATACATAGGTTATATAGAAGTCTGCTGTTTAACTTCCAGATATTTGGGAAGTTTTCCAAAACTCCCATCTTTTTGTTGTTGATATCTAGTTTAATTCTACTATATTCTGAGAACATAAATTGTATAATATTTATTCTTTCAGATGTGTTAACATGTTTTCCAAGAAGGTGCTCTATCTTGGTGAATACTCCATTAGAGCTTGAGAAGAATGTGCATTTTTCTGTTGTTGAATGTAATACTTTATAAATGTCAATTAGATCAAGTTGACAGACAGTATGGCTCAGGTCATTTTTATCCTATCTATTTGGTCTACCAATTATTGTGAGAAAGAGATTAAAATCTCCAACTATAAGAGAGGATTTGTCTATTTCTCCTTTCAATTTTATCAGTGTTCGTCTTGCATATTTGATGCTCTGTTATTATGGGCATGCACACTTAGGATTGTTATGTCTTCTTGGCTATTTGGCCCTTTACCATTCTGTAACAATTTCCTTGAAGCCCTGACCCCTGTTGACTTTGAGTTTTTTGTCCTTTAGATGATAAAGTATGGAGGGTGCTGGAACTTGGGGAATTCTCTTGGGAATTCCCAGTTAAGACAAGGCTCTCACAAAGGTGTCTTCCCTTGGAGAGTAACCTTGGTCATGAAGAAACCCTTGGTGTATTTCAATTATCACTCTTCCCCTCCCCTGCCAGGGCCATGAGGGGCTCTTTCTCAGATCTTCACCATAAGACCCTACTGAGGTTTATATTAATCATGTCTTTTAATTTCTTTTCTTTTCTTTTCTGGTATTTATGTCTACAGTGTTGTTCTAAGAGATGATTAGCTCCATCCAGGTGTGGACCTCAGGGCCTTGTACCCACTGAAGGTAATGCCTGAAGCTGCTGTGTGGTGAGGCAGAGCTTTCTACGTGACAGCCTCTGAGTAAGCCTGTGTCCGATATGACCAGTGCTTGTCCTGTGGGCCTGAATATTGGGAGCTAGGAGGACCGTCTGGTCATGTGCACTATATTAAATGATCACCTATCTCCAGCTTCCACAGGTGCAAGTAAATCCACCATACAATCGGTCTCTGCCAATAAGATACTTATTATACTTTAGAAATATTGACTATTAAAAATTATTCTTTCATAAGAATATGTGATAATTAGAAGATTCCTATTTTGAGAATTCAATGTGTTTGCTGCTAAGTTTAAACAGAAATATCATGTTGTTGAGACTGCTTTTAATACTGAAGGCTGTGATCTGTCTACTTATGGACTTTTTTGCTGATGCCCTTCTGGTAACAAAACAGTGCCTGTCACATCATAGGAGCCCAATAAAAATCTGGTGACTTAATTAGCTAATATAAAATACAAGGCTAAGAGACTTCCTTTGTATAACAAATAGTTACTGTTTCAAAAACATAACTCTTACAAAAACAGTAAAATTTAACTTGTTTTAAAAAATTATCTCCTTGCTTTGTAAAAGAGAGAAGTCAAATATAGTTTATTCTCATTATTTCAGATTATACGTTCCATAAAGTGACTCCCAAAGTGGAATTAGCAATGGCCTATTGCTCCTCAGGGGTTATGTGTCTGAGAGCCTGTGGTCACCATGTTTTCATCAGCTAATCACTGCATCACTTGTGTTATGTGTTTCTGTGTAAAGGCACCTTATCTCATATCTATTGTTGATGCATTACCATTGAACTCATGGCCAACAGCACTAAATATAACTCATGCCTGACGGAGGCTTCTCTAACTCACATATTTTCTCCATAAGGCACAACACAGCTTCTTACACCTAATGACACCAGATAGCAGCTCAGTTGGGGGCTATTTAAACAGCAAAGTCAAAAAAATTTGAAAAAACGGACAAAAATGCAAAATATATGGCACTATGTAGACTAGGAAAAAGACACTCATTTATAGTATGAAATGAAAGGAGGAATTGGAGTGTCTGCAGTATGCATATGACTCAAATTTTGTGCCACTCTGTGATATGGTTTGGCTGTGTCCCCACCCAAATCTCAACTTCAACTGTATCTTCCAGAATTCCCACATGTTGTGGGAGGGACCCAGAGGGAGGTAATTGAATCACTGGGGGTGGTCTTTTCCGTGCTATATTCATGTTAGTGAATAAGTCTCATGAGATCTGATGGGTTTATTGGAGGTTTCTGCTTTTGCTTCTTCCTTATTTTCTCTTGCTGCTTCCATGTAAGAAGTGTCTTTCACCTCCCTCCATGATTCTGAGGCCTCCCCAGCCATGTGGAACTGTAAATCCAATTAAACCTCTTTCTTCCCAGTCTCGGGTATCTTTACGAATACAGTAAATTGGTACCAGTAGAGTGGGGCATTGCTGAAAAGATAACCAAAAATGTGGAGGTGCTTTTGGAACTGGGTAACAGGCAGAGGTTGGAACAGTTTGGAGGGCTCAGAATAAGACAGGAAAATGTGGGAAAGTTTGGAACTTCCTAGAGACTTGTTGAATGGATTTTACAAAAATGCTGACAGTGACATGAACAATAAGGTCTAGGCTGAGGTGGTCTCAGATGGAGATGAGAAACTTGTTGGGAACCAGAGTAAAGGTAACTCTTGTTACGTTTTAGCAAAGAGATTGGCAGCACTTTGCCCTTGCCCTAGAGATTTGTGGAACTTTGAACTTGAGAAAGGTGATTTAGCGTATCTGGCAGAAGAAATTTCTAAGCTGCAAAACATTCAAGATATGACTAGGGTACTGTTAAAGGTATTCAGTTTTATAAGAGAAATTTCTAAGCTGCAAAACTTTCAAGCTATGACTAGGGTACTGTTAAAAGTATTCAGTTTTATAAGAGAAGCACAGCATAAAAGTTTAGAAAATTTGCAGCCTGACTGTATGATAGAAAAGAAAAACCCATTTTCTGGGGAGAAATTCAAGCCAGCTGCAGAAATTTGCATAAGTAGCAATGAGCCTAATGTTAATCTCCAAGACCATGGGGGAAGGTCTCTAGGCCATGTCAGAGACCATCACAGCAGCTCCTCCCATCACAGGCCTGGAAGCCCAGGAGGAAAAAGTAGTTTTGTGGGCCAGGCCCAGGGTCCCCATGCTGTGTGCAGCCTAGGGACTTGGTGCCCCGTGTCCCAGCTGCTCCAGCTATGGCTGAAAGGGGGCCAATGTAGAGCTCGGACTATGGCTTCAGAGGGTGGAAGTGCCCAGCCTTGGCAGCTTCCACATGGTATGGAGCCTGCAGCTGCACAGAAGTCAGGAATTGACGTTTGGAAACCTCCACCTAGATTTCAGAAGAGGTATGGAAACGCCTGGATGCCCAGGCAAAAGTTTGCTGCAGGGGCGAGGTCTTCATGGACAACTTCTGCTAGGGCAGCATAGAGGGAAATGTGGGGTTGGAGCTCCCACACAGAGTCCCTACTGGGGTACTGCCTAGTGGAGCTGTAAAAAGAGGGCCGCTGTCCTCCAGACCCCAGACTGGTAGATCCACTGACAGCTTGCACCACGTACCTGAAAAAGCCACAGACACTCAATGACAGCCTGTGAAAGCAGCTGGGAGGGAGGCTGTACCCTGCAAAGCCACAGAATGGAGCTGCCCAAGATCATGGGAACCTACCTCTTGTATCAGTGTGATCTGGATATGAGACCTGGAGTCAAAGGAGATCATTTTGGAGCTGTAAAATTTGACTGCCCTGCTGGATTTCAGACTTGCATTGGCCCTGTAACTGCTCTGTTTTGGCAAATTTCTCCCATATGGAATGGTTGCATTTACCAAATACCTGTACCCCCATTGTATCTAGGAAGTAACTAGCTTGCTTTTGATTTTACATGCTCAGAGGTGGAAGGGACTTGCCTTATCTCAGATAAGACTTTGGACTGTGGACTTTGGGTTAATGCTGAAATGAGTTAAGACTTTGGGGGACTATTGGGAAGGTTTTGAAATTTGAGGGCATGAGATTTGAAGGGGCCAGGGGCAGAATGATATGGTTTGGCTATGTCCCCACTGAAATCTCAACTTGAATTGTATCTCCCAGAATTCCCACACGTTGTGGGAGAGACCCAGGGAGAGGTTATTGAATCATGGATCATGGGGGCCAGTCTTTCTGTGTTATTGTTGTCATAGTGAATAAGTCTCACGAGATCTGATGAGTTTATCAGGGGTTTCTGCTTTGGCTTCTTCCTACTTTTCTCTTGCTGCCACCATGTAAGAAGTTCCTTTCACCTCCCACCATGATTCTGAGGCCTCCCCAGCCATGTGGAATTGTAAGTCCAACTAAACCTCTTTAGTTTTTATCAGCAGAGTGAAAACAAAATAATACACTGTGTGTAGGACCTCAAATGGCCATGAAAGCATCATGGTTATTGATTTGGGGATTACAGATAAATGACTGTGAGGAGGCAAATTCTCAAATTCAGAAGCCATGAATACTGAGGATTAACCATATATTATCTCACATAAGACTGCTGCGTGTGACTCAGATTCATTCTTTATTTTGAGTGACTTCTAAGATATTCACAAAGGGCCTCAGTGGTCACAAGCTGGCTGGGAAAGTACAAATTACTGTAAAAATCAATACAGAGATACTAATAGTTAGAAAATTATAATATCAGTCTCAGCTCCTGATAGCCGTATCTCCCTATATTCATTTGGTTTTCTAACAAAGTGTTTCCTGCAACTCTCAAAAACATAAGTTTCACTTACATATGCCAAAAATCAGCTGATGGTATGAGAAAACTCTGCCTGCTTTACTGTTAGAGGGGTTGATATTTGCTGTACCCAAGCTGCACAGCTGAGTCAGCATAATTCCTGCAGGGTAGAGAAGGCCATGTAGCCTATATAAAGGGCACCAGAGGGGCCTGAGCCAGGCCTCCTGCTCACCAGCTAGCCAGCCTTGAGCACATTACTCTCCACTTCCTCATCCATAAAAGGGTGTAGCTGGAAAAAAACCTATGGTTGCTGTCACGAATAAATGAGATTACGCATGACCCAGGCGGCTCCCATGCTTTTTCACAATCTGACTGTAAATAATTCAAGTGCAGGGAAGCATCCCATCTGCTGTGATAGCCCCCCCACCTCACCCCACCCCTGACACATGGGAGGCGCCCCATAGCTCAATGTGCCAAATGGATCAAAGCCAACAAAATGGCCTGGTTGGCCATCAGAGGCTGGCAGAAGCATTGGTTTCAATGCCACATGCTCTAGATTTCCCTCTGTAAGATAAATATCAAAATATCAGATTGCTTGAGCGATGGCAGAGACACTACCTCCTCCTCTCTGAAATGACCCTGCAACGAGAACCCAAAAGAGAAATACAATGGAACCAGCAGGCACCCCGATCCTCAGCAACAATGCACCACAAGCAGAGCCAAATGCAGCTATGTTCACTCCGGGATCGTGAAGACCCTTAGTGGGGACCGGCTGTCGTAGACTTCAGCCAAGGCCTGTGGAGTGGAAGGATCTACACAGCAATGGAAAAACAACCGTTTCTTAGAGTGTTGGAGAGAGGAGGCTCTGAATGGCTGGCAGACTCACTGGGGAGAAATATGTATTAAACCAATTCATTCTCTCTTTCACTCCCTGTCTCTCTCTTTCACACACACACACGACATTATTGAGAAGGTAGGAAATATTCTGGTAGCCTGGAACACATCCCAGCCCTCTCCATGATTTATTTCAAAGATGAGAATCCTACCTTGGGTCTGTACGATCACTCTAAAAGAATTAAAGAAGAGAAGCAATAGGAAAAACAAATGACAATGGATATTCACTAGAAAAATGTCCCAAAAGGCAGATGGAGTCTTGACCACACACACAGATGTGGAATCAAAGAAATTAACAGAATAATCACTTGGTTAAAATAACAGGTCAAAAGAGAGGAAGGGGCAAGAAGAGACAACAACGATAAGCTGGCAGGGATCGGCGGAAAGGCCAGAAATGATGGCTATTATGTCAAGCAGGGAAAAGTGAATGGACATTAACACTGCAGGCAGCACAGGGGACAGGATCTGAGGAGCTTGAAACAAATGAAATGGGAATAAACAAAGACTTCAGGAATTCAACGGAAAAATACTAGAAAGACAGAGATCTAAAATACGTGAAATTAATGTCCCTGGAATAGAGAATTGAAATAAAGGAGCAGAACACATGTTTAAAGTTATGAAATTTCCAGAAATAAAAAAAGTCTTGTCTCCAGGAGTTAAAAGAGCAGCTTTCTCCAGGAACCTCTAGAGCAGCAGTGTGCAATCTTTTGGTCTCCCTGGGCCACACTGGAAGATAAATTGTCTTGAGCCACACAAAAAATATACTAACACTGATGATAGCTGATGAGCCAAAAACAAAAAATTACAAAAAAAAAACCCTCATAATATTTTTAGAAAGTTTACAAATTTATGTTGAAAAGATATCTGTACTCCCATGTTCACTGCAACAGTATTCACAATAGCCAAGGTACGAAATTAACCTAAGAGTCCATAAGAGATAAACAGCTAAAGAAAATGTGGCACACACACAATGGAATACTATTCAGCCATGAAAAAGAAGGAAATCCTATTGTTTGTGATAACATATATGAAGCTGGAGAAAGTTATGTAAAGTGAAATAAGTCAAGCACAGGAAAACAAACACCTCATATTTATCTCACTCTAAAATGACTGAACTCATAGAAATAGAGAACAAAATAGTAGTTACCAGGGGCAAGGGAGTGAAAGGATGAGGTGATGACAGTCAAAGAGTAGAAAGCTGCAAATAGAGAGGATGAATGATATGTATTTATGTTGATGGGTACATTAATTGGCTTAATTCAATCCTTCCCACTGTATAGACACAACAGCACTGTGTACCCCATAATTATGTAAGAATAAATTTGTCCAAAAAAGTTTTTAAATATTACTGGGCCTCAGGCTTCTCCTTGAAAACACATCAAGCCAGAAGACAGAAGAGTAACATCCACACAGTTCTCAGAGGTGGCAAACGTGTCCAACCAGAGGCACATAGTCCGGCTGGGCTCAGGGCTGGCAGTGAACGATTTCAGGACTTAGACCAAAATGACTGTGGAAGATTCTGATGTCTCTGTCAAGAATCAGAAGATCAGAAGCACAGCTGTCCACCTTCTAAATACTTGCTTCAAAATCACTCCATCTAGTTGTGTCCTAAAACTGCCAGTGCCCAGCCCAGTGCAGCCAGTGAAGCAGATGCTAAGGGCAGCTTCTGCTGCCTAAGTGGTTCTCATGACCGCTAAACAGAACAAGCTCCTGCTTCCATTAATAAGCTCAATTCACAAAAAAAAAAAAAAAAAAAGGAAAAGCTCCAGCTGAGAACAGTAGCTCTGCATCCCAGCTGCAGGTTAGGATCACCCAGGGTGCTCTTTTCCCAGCCCTAACACTCAGAATCTCTAGGAGATGGGCCCAGGCATTGGTATTTCTTGTAACACTCTCTAGAGAGCCTAGTATACAGCCATGATAGAGAAGCAGTTGCTCTAGAATTATCTGGAATTATCACCCCTATGTGGAAGGTTCTGGGGTTCAAAACTGATCCAAACAGAGCTGACTGCCGAAGTGAGCAGCAGCACCGGCTCCAGCCAGGATACAGAAGTTGCTCTAGAATTATCACATCTACGTGGAAGGTTCTGGGTTCAAAACTGAACCAAACAGAGCTGACTGCTGAAGTGAGCAGCAGCCCAGGCTCCCAAACAGAGGGAAATACCCACAGAGCTGAGCACAACATTCCCCGATTCACGTGGGTCTATAAGGAAGTCATATGAAAGACATCATTCAGGAAAACATTTTCAGTGAATGAAAATGTTGACTCCATTTTCAGACATACCAATTTTGTTAAGACAATAATTCGGGAAGAAGAATCTTGATAGTGCCTTTTGTGGTAAGTGGAGTCTGAGTGTTGGTTGTGGGGGGAAGCTCCCCTTGGAGGGGAGCACGTGACTGCACTTCCTGGAGTCAGGCTGAATCATGAAAGGAAGTCCTATAATTCACAAGCCCTTCAAAACGACTTCTCTTGTGGTGTTTTATCTCTACTCAAATTAAGCAGCACAGGAACTCCAGGGACAGGCCAGCCACACATCTCTGCCCCAGTGCTCAGAGTGAGGCAAGGCTGGATCCCAGGGGTCAGTGGCAGGACCCAGCCTGGGGGTCCCCAGAGCCCAGAGCCGCTACCTGCTCCCTTCCTCTGCCCAATGGGGTGCTTCAGGATGCTCCCCTCTCAGCCCGCCTTGATTACTTAACAAAATGAGCAAATGGAAGGTATTCCCAGAAACAAACATCCTGTTTCTTGGACTTGAAAGTACAGACCAGGGCCAGTTGCTTGGCATTCTACTTTATTTTTTATTTATTTATTTATTTTTTTTGCCTTCATGAGAAACGTTCCCTTTCCACATCTTCTTTTCAAAATGGACAAATCCGTCACAGTTTCAAGGAAACTATGTTGGATTTTTTTTTAACTGAAGAGAAAGAAACCAGGACAAAGGCTTTCTCCCTTCCCTCAAAACCCTCTTGAGCAAAAAAGTGGTTTGTTCTTTCAGAAACTATTCTGATCCAAGAGTGCTTATTCCAAGGATATGTGACTTTGTAGCTTTCTCCCAGGCTGTGTGACCGTTTGGAGGATTCTGCAAGAAAATAACTGGGAAGCATGTCAGTTCCCAGTGACTGAGCAGTAACATTACAGTGTGTGTGTATGCGTGTGTGTTGTGTTGTGTTGTGTAGAACGTTACAGCCTTGAGGATGAAGGGCCAGGCCAGAACCGCATGGACAAGACTCAAGGTCTCACATCTAAGGAGAGGGTATTCTATGCCCTCATCAGTTCCCAGGATGAGATCCTCTTAAGAACATTGGGAGCTGCAGGTATCAACACATGGAATAGTGGAAAGAATTTAGACAAGGGGTGGCACTGAGAAGTGGGAAAGGAGAGAGGACGGTGGAAGCCCATGTCCTTCCTGGGCTCCTCAGAGGATGGCCTGAGAGCAGCTTGGTGTCTGGCTGACCTTGCTGCAATAATGGAAATACCTGTGCTACTCTGCCTGACACAGACCTACCACCTACATGTGGCAACTGGCCCCTGAAAGATGGCCAGGGTGACTGAGAACTGAATTTTAAATGAAATCTAACATTTATTTTAAATGGTTTTACGTAATTGAACAGTCAATGGCCACACGTGGCTAGTGGCTCCGTACTGAACATCCTCAGCAGGGATGACAGAGCCCAACCTGATGAGCTGCATCTTATAAACACACCCCCAGGACCAGAGTGTGTGATCCCGGTAACTCTCCCTTTCAGAAACCCCTTCTACCTCGGCCAAACTTGAAGGCTTTGGGTTTTCTTTTTATGATGGGAGTGACACATTTTTCTCTGAATATCTAGTTGACTATATCTGAGTTATATCTGATATATTAAAATATGAGAAATAACTTTAAGAGTACCCACAATATGCAAAGAGGGTGTCATGCTGGGAGCAGAAAATACAGAACTCTCCAGGGCATGGTATACAAAACTCTCCAACTAGACATTTTAAAAGCAGAAGGGCCAAAGTCATGCTACGAAGTCTTTTAGAGCTTCTGAATAAGATGCCACCCAGGGGAAGGGACCTCGTCTAGTGATTCGGGATGTGAAAGCAGAGGGCGACACACCCCTATGTGTTGCTTATTAAACCCAGCAGGGCCCTAAACACACGATTAGGATCTAGACACAACTTATTTGTCTATGATACTGTTGGGCAAGGGTCCCTCTGTTTCTGTGACCCTCTCATAAAATCTTTTTGCTTGTAAAAGAACCCTCTCTTCAATTCCCTGGTAACCAGTAGCTATGTATCCTTGACATCCTGCATTCAACCTGAACATTTGGCAGCCAGTCTGAATGGCGTTTTGCGTAGAGCATCTCTGAGCTTGATCACAACCCAAGGGTTATGTATGTTTAACCTCATTTTGCAGACGGGGTAGTACCAGCCCCCAGTAGTTTCAAATGAAGGATGGAATCTAGACCCTGGGACTTGGTGTGCTTCTAACAACCACTCTGCCCCCAGAGAGGGATTTAGAGCCACTTCTTGGAACCAGACATTTATAGGTCAAAGCCACAATTCTAGAGATTTTATTATAAAGTATAAACACAGGGGCAGGTAATGAGTCCAGGGGCTCTCCTGGGCAAGTATGGCACAGTGCGGGTGGAGGCAGCTGCGGTGGGGAGGGAGCAGCAGAAGCCCAACCCCTAATGACCAACAAGAGCAGCCCTTCAGGTCACCATCTGCTGCAGTCAGTGAGGCCCAGAAGCCAAGCCACAGACACGAAGAAACCATGGCCCAAGCTCTCAACCAGGAGCAAAATTGCTTACGTCCTTCTCATGAGAAAAAAAACATTTCACACGAAGCATGCAGACGACAAATGGTCTGAGAGAATCAAGCACAGTGGACTAAGAATAATGTTAAAAAAAAATCTTAAAGACCAAAGCCATTCAAATCATCTTGTGTAGAAAATGTTACAGGTGGGTTTTCCTATCTGACTGGTGCCCACATTCTTCCTCTGAGAATTATTTCATGTGCCTTCGCCTCCTGCAAGTCTTACAGTTGTGTGCTGAGAACACACCAACATTCTTACTCTACCACCTTCCTACAAAAATTCTGCAGAGTGGCAGACCTTAGGAGAATATAAGTTCCCATGGAAAGGAGTGTTTGCAGCAGAAAAACACAAGCTCTCTCTCTCTCAATCTGACACTTACACACATACACACACACACACACACACACACACACACACACACACACACACACATCAAATGCGGAGGGGCCACTCTGGCCTGACCAGTGTCTTTGCAGTCAAAGGCACACACAGCTGCCATTATACCCAGCATATCAATAAAGCCCAATTTGGTGAAAATGCTGTCAGCCTTTAAAGATGTGTTTGTGTGTCATAAAAATCTTACTAACTAGCTGTCAAATAGTGGACCTCAATCCTGGCTGCTGCCCTGGGTGAGGTGGAGTAGGAATGGCTTTAAGAAACATCTGAAGGCAGGCTGCACACCAGAGCACCCCAGTCTCTTTGGAGGTGGCCTGGGCTTTAGGACCTGAGTGACAGAGGGTGCAAGTATGTTTGAGACCACGGATGTACACCTTTGGGCGAGCTGTTGAACCTCTCAAAGCCTCGCTCTTCACTGGAGGACAGAATGGTGCCAATAGTCATGATGCATGATGTGTTTCTAAGTTACTTCTTCTCCTGGTCTCATCCTACTCTTTTCTCCCAAGTAAACCTTATTATTATCATTTTTCTTAATTGAAAAAAATATACACTCATGATCATTGTAAATACTGCAGGCACACCAAAGTAGGCAGAATAAAAATACAAATTTCACCTTTTTCTCAAAACCTATTCTACTCCCCTCCCCCAAATAACTTCCGCTCTTAATTTGGTGCTTACAATTCTAGGTCATGCTACATATTTACATACACATATGTACACACTGGACACATCTGTACACACTGGACACATCTGTATAGGCAGACATGCATCTATACATAGTAAACAACTATCCAACATCACTTAAACTATTATGTGTGTGCGTGAGTTTTTTATTTATTATTTCTTTACTTATTATTGCTATTATTTTTGGGACAGGGTCTTGCTCTGTCACCCAGGCTGGAGTGCAGTGGCATGACCTTGGCTCATTGCAGCCTTGACCTCTTGGACTCAAGCAATCCTCCCACCTCAGCCCCTCAAGTAGCTGGGACTACAGGCGCACACCACTACTCCAGGCTAATTTTTGTGTGTGTGTGTTTTTCACAGAGGTGAGGTTTTGCCATGTTGCCCAGGCTGGTTTTGAACTCCTGAGCACAAGTGATCCGCCCACCTCAGCTTCTCAAAGTGCTGGTATGAGCCATTGCACCCGACCCAGCATGAGTTTTTTAAACAAATATAATATGTTACATCTTGCTTTTTCACTAGTATAACTTGGACATCTTTATATTTGGTATATGACAATTCCACATTTTTTAGAAGCCTGCATAGGATTCCAATATATAAATCAACTGCACTTCCCTCAGTGATATTTCTTTTTCCTTTTTTTTTTTTTTTGCAATTATAAAATAAAATGTTGCAATGAATTACTATATACATATATATTTCTCTGCTTTTGTCAATTTGTATGTGTAATAGGTTCCGAAAAGTGAAATTGTTAAGCCAAAGCACTTGTGTTTTAAATTTTAAAAGACATTACCAAATGGCCCTGTCAGTGCCCATCTATATTTTTTTCTTATTAATTTGAAAAGACTCACTGCATATAAAAGCTACTGATGCTTTACAACAAGCATTGAAATTATATATATCTTACCATTTTTTCATTTATTTGTATATTTTTTCATTATTACAGGGATTTGCTTAACATTTTAGGAAATCATACTTATCAATCTTGTGATGAGTATGATTATAAATTCATATGTTTTATCAGATTTAGACAGGTCTCATCACGATTATTTTAAAACTCACCTAAGTTTTCTTTTAATAGTTTTATGATTTCAATGCTATATTTTTATTTTTTGTTCAGTTTGGAATTTATTTTGCTATAAAGGGCAAAGTTTTGTTTTTTTTCCAAACGATCTGCGGTTTTCCCAAGACCATTCATTCATCCGCGGCCCTGCGCCTCCCCTGCCTGGTGTGGAAAGCCTCCCTTACCCTCACGCCTGCATGTTATCTGGGCCTGGGGCTCCACTCCCCACAGCAGCTTCACCTTAAAATTTTGTGGAGTTTGTCTTCCTTAACACCTTTATCTTACATTTCTTCCCTGAGTCTTCTCATAAGTCTCTCTCTCTCTAAGTTTTTGTATTTCTAAAGTGAAAGAAACACTTGTAAACCTAAAGTGAAAGAATGAAAACTAAGTTTTTGTAAATCTAAAGAGGCAATGCGTTGGGCTATTCAAGCAATCCAGTACATGATGCTTTGTTATGAAAGTCCAATCTGACTGATACTCCAATTCTGCCGTAACAGACATTGACACAGCTTCCAGGGTATTCTTAGAAGAGATAAGCTCTGGGGAATACTTTACACATAAGTCTTTGCAGACACTGCTGGCTTCTTCGAGGCTATCATCTCTCACAAATACTTGCCTTTCTGTCTTCCTTCTAGCATCAGTCCTTCTCCCCAGTTGCCAAGCTGCCTTTCCTTGACCAAATCATTGAAGTCCCACCTGCCTCACCAACATTTCTATAACAGGATGGAAACGGATCTGAAATCTGTCCACACTTCCCCTTGTATTCCAAGCCTTCATGACACCTCATACTTCCCCTCCCAACCCTCACGACAGCAACGCAGGCAGAGGGCAGCAGTTCTGCCTCTTAGGGGGACAGCCACCGACAGGGAGGTCAGATGCAGGAGCCACAGGGACACTCGCTACTCAGGGCTTGGCGCTCACTTCACACGTGGCTCTAATTCACTCTGAATAGTAAATTTATCTTTGTGGAAGGAAGGCATGCATAAAAGCTTCAGCTGTTCTCACATGAACCTCTCATTGGTTTGAGATTGTGTCTAATTCCTATTGTATGTGCTTAACTTCTCAATGCAAAAGCTACAAAGATCATAATAAGTTTTGTATA
The DNA here is from genome assembly GCA_963573385.1 of Cacajao melanocephalus. Classification (NCBI taxonomy): domain Eukaryota; kingdom Metazoa; phylum Chordata; class Mammalia; order Primates; family Pitheciidae; genus Cacajao; species Cacajao melanocephalus. The sequence goes on along the minus strand of CAUYLG010010724.1, from coordinate 36,303 downwards.
AACATCGGTAAAGAGTAAAATTGGCACATCTAACACTGAGCCTGTGTCCTCCCTGTGCCTCTCCAGGCTTTCCTGAGCTGCTGGCAGGGCTGCAAACCTGTCCACCACTTAGTCTGGACAGCAGATCCTCTTTTACACCTTATTAGAGTAGCGGATACAGATTCTGGTTCTGGATTAGACACGCCTAGTTTGAAGAGTTCTAATCCCTTTGCCTTTCTGAGCCCATTTCTAATCAGGTTGAACTAGATCCTATGCATATTTAAACAGGCTTCTAAGAAAGTTATGAATTTGGACTCTCAGTGTCCTAATAAGCAGGACAGACTTCATAACAGAGCTACATGACCACCGGAACCAATCTGGGGAACCTAACACCAAGGCCTGCGATGCAGCCTGCTCTAGCCAGGCTCTTCCCCCTCGTCCTCACTGTGACTTCCTTCACGTAGCCATGACCATCAGCTGATTGGTGTTACTAACAAAAAGGAAGTGGTGGCCTTCCACCTCAAGCATATGCACAGCTGTAAATGCAGAGAAGCGGAAGAAACGACATTAAAAACAATATTTCAGAAAATGAAGTCATGGCATGCTGAGGAGCTGGGAAGATATTCCATGAGTAGCTTGACAATGAATGCTGTCCTTGAAAGGCATAAAGCAAGACAGGCTCACACTGACGGGGGTGATCACAGCCCCCAGTGCAGGCAGGCAGCAGTGTGGGGGTGCAAGGTGGGAGAAGACCAGTGGTGGAGTGCCTTAGAAGTGACAGAGACCTAAGGGAGGAACAGGGAGGAGCGGGAGGAGAAGGGAAGAGTAGATGCTCTCCAGCTCCAAGCAAGTGGCAGAAGCCCCTCGCAAGAAAGGATACGTGTGTGGCTTCATTTGAACAAGGAAGACACAGCCACATTCACAAAGAACAGTGGGCTCCTGCCACCCTCACACCACACACACCAATTACGAGCCCATCCTGCCCGGTGCACATCCAGGTCTTGCCTTCCTCCTATCTTATGTGGCATAGGCTGCAAGAATGCAGCCTTAAAACACTAACACCTAGAGTACCTAAAAAAAGACCAGCACACACCTGGAAATGCCCAGCACATCAGGAAAGCTGACGCCAGAAGAGAGAGGCACCAAGCATGCAAACAGATGACTTGATGCCTGAGGAGACAGGGGTAATGGTGGACTCAAACAAGTAATAAAATACACAGGATCCTAATACGTCACTTAACAAAATCCCAAAGAAGTAACTACATTCCTTGGAAATTAACCACCTGCTCGCTGAAATAATCACAGTAAAACCAAGAGGATGGACTGAAGAACAGGATGGACAGGGATGAGGGACTTTCTTGAGATAAAGATTAACCTGATGGTATCATGAAAACACAGTGCAAATGGCAAAGGAGAGGGAAAAAATGAAAAGAAAAAGTGCATTCACTACACCCCTGTTTATAATATCAAAAATTAGAAAGACTTTGACATGCCTATTCTGGAATGTCATGATAAAATATAATAATCACTGAATATCGAGACCTCCTGCACCCCAACATATTGTTGATAAGAAAGTTCCAGAAAGATAAAGGTATTAAAACATACACACCCCACTATTATATCTTCTGAAGATGTGCACATACATACACAAATCCACTTCAGAAAGGACGAAAGCTAGAAGAGCCCCAGCTGCTCTCCCACAGTGGGACTGGGGGTGGGGCTGGGACTGAACGTGGAGGTTGAGAAGGGCTTTCCTGCTGCTCGCTGTATCTGAATCCTCTACTAAATGATATGTACTCGTGTATCAGTTATGCAATTGGAAAGAGGATATGCAACTCTTCTAAAAGAAAATATTAGAAAGTTCTCCCATCTCAGAGGTCAGAGAAAATAACTTTGGCAATTGTAGTTGCTCGTCTGAAACCTATCTGGATGTGCCCTCCCTCCAAGACTGCAGGGCAGATTCCCAGAGTCAGCCCGCCTGGGAGAGGCTCTGACAGTTATGTCAGTTTTAACCACACACACCAGGTACCTGGCACTGCAGGCACGGTCTCCGTTAGGTATCACAGCGCAGCCCTCTGTGACTGCTCCATTGACAAAGACTTCAAGAATAGCTTACAAATAAAGAAGGGGGATTTGAACCCAATGGGGCCTCAGACCCTTACTCTCAACTACTATCTAGAAAAATATTCAATAAATGTGACTTTGAGGCACTGTATCAACCAAATAATTCATATACTGTTAGCATTTAAGATGAAAACAATCGCAACATTCTGCCTCTACCAAGCAAAGCCTAAGGAGCTTGTAAAGGTGCAGCAAGAGGTCACGCAGTGTTTCCCAAAGAGGCTACAGCAGAGCCGATCCTGAAAGCCTCTCTAAGAAAAAAATGCATGGCAGGGTCACAGAAGCGTAGGACCACCAGCTGAGACTGGTCCTCTCGGAGAATCTCTGTGCATGTCACCTGCACAAAGGCTCTGAAGATGCCCATGATATTTATCCCTGCTTGCTGCACTTTATTCCAGCCAGCATTTCTCACGCTTACTTGAGCAAGCTTCCCAGGGAATTCCACTTAGCGTTGCACAGTGTCCACTTCAGGAATCAATCAAGGAAATCGAGGAGAAGGCCAGCAATCTGCTTGAGGTCTCGTGGGATCTCCATGTCCCCAAAAATAAACATTCTCATCACTCAGATAATAAAATGGTAGGGTCATATCAAATACAAAGTGACATTGACACTGACGTAAAACATAGATGCTGTTAGAGTTAAAAATCATCTTTCATTAGTGATTCAGAATGCACCCTGATGGCAGAAATCATAGAAGTTCTATGCTGCAATAAATAAATAACCATAGAAATAAAAAGCTCTGGAGAAATGTTTTCAATAATGATGACAGTGGATTTACAACAGGTAAAATGTAGGTGAATGTTGACAAGAGGCATTGGTACAACAAAGGGTATGGCAAGCAATTTACAGAAAACATATTTGGTCAACAAATACTCCCCATAGGGCCAGGCACAGTGGCTCATGCTTATAATCCCAGCACTTTGGGAGGCTGAGGCAAGAGGATTGCTTGAGCCCAGGAGTTCAAGACCACCCTGGGGGACACAGAGAGAGCCCATCTCTAGCAAAAAAAAAAAAAAAAATATATATATATATATACACACCAAATACCACCCCAAATATTCTTCAGGTATTACTATATGTATAGTAAGACTGAAGAGCAACTGTTGGACTAGAACAAAAAGATGAAAGTTTCCAGAAAAAAAGAAAGAAAAATGGAACTGTGAAATTATGTGGCATATCTGACCTCATAGAAAATTGTGTCAATAGGCACAGTGCAAACTAAGAAAACACAAAAACAAAGCAAGGGTTTGCCCCAGAAAAAAGCAAAAATGGGAACAAGAAAGAAAATGAACTGATATGCCTTGCTTTAGCAGCGAACTATATTTATATAACCATAATAAATAAACACCAAATAACTTCTTAACCTCAAATGAGAGAATACTTATCCTGGGATGGTGTGGGAAGGAGTGGAAGGTGATGGTGGTACAGGACTGCCAAGTCCTCAATCCTCAGTGTCAACAAACACTGTCTAAAATTAGTACACCAAGAATAAAATTGCAAATATGCCAATCATAAGGAAATAATGAGAATTCTAGAGGAAAAAACTCAAAGCAGTACCAGAGGATAGGAAGAATGAATAGAGGAATGCATCACAAATGAAAATCAAGCAAAAAGAGAAATTAACTTAGGTCACACCAAACATTTTCATGTCAACTCAACAAGAACTGATAGATGTAATGTTAACAAATTACCAGGTTGACCAAAGTAAAATAAGGATTTATCAGTTAAGAGAAACCGATGGAGGGGAAAAATGAAAGGTCACATGTTGAACATTCAAATGCTACTTATAGTCAGGCAGAGTATACCTAAGTAAAGCAATATTTAATCTAAATCTCTGCCCCGGGCCCTCCCCCTGTTGAATTTACATTCTCTCCCCAATTAACAGTACCCAGGTCGAGAGCCTCCCTCACCTGGGGTCCAATCCAGGCTGCCTGGGTGGACCTGCAGCTTGCCTACATGGTTTTCACTTGGGTCAAGACATCTCGCACTCTGCACCAAGCCTAGAAGTCCACTGTCTCCCCACACTTGTGCTCCCTTCCAGCACTCCAGGACAGCAGTGACTGCAAGCGCCTTTCTAGCTCAGAGCCAAGATCCCAGTTTCAGAGCTAGACACCTCTGAGCAGAGACAGGAAAGCTCACAGTACTCCTCAGTAATCTAGTCATCATCACCTTCCTAACTGTCTTTGCTTGTTCCACCACCATCTGCCTTTGGCCAGCTGCCAAAAATCAACACGTGGTTTCCCAGAAAGAAAAGAATCAAGGGAGTCATTTTTGATTTGTTAAACGTACTATAACATAAACAAAACATTGATTTTGGGTATCTTTGGCCTTGGCTAAATTCAACTGTCTTTAAGATTCCAGTTTAACCACCTTTTAAGAGATGTAGGGCAAAACTTACACAATTGGATTCATAAAGGAAAAAAAATTCAAGTTGATAAAAGCTAATATTTGGTCAGATAAAATTATAAGCAAATAGAAAATTTCCCTGATAACATCATATCAAAATGAATGAACTTTCCTAAAATCCAGTCAGACTAGTTCTTAAAACATCTTCCCACAATCCCTCAGTAGAAAAACCTTTTTTCCTAGGTTTCCAATCCAACCTAAGTCTAAGTAGAAGAGGATAAGACACAAATCAGGCAATTTGATTACAATCTCTCATTAGGACTCTGCCTTCTGATTTTAGTTCTTTAGAAGAAAAAGTAATGTTCAATGTGTAGACCATTGAAACAAATTCTACCCCAAAGGCCTAAATTTTTGTTTTTTCTCCACTCAGTTACAGCTAAACCAGTCCAGAAGTTGTGGAAAATGTTAAAACCTGCAAAGCAAGAGTAGAAAAGTCAAGGGGTAGTTGGAAAAAAACGTCTACACAGGGAAAGTTGAGAAAGTAAAAATTAGCCATCACTCAGATGTGGATAACTGACACAAACCCAGCTGGTTGCAAAGTTAACAGGAAATAATACTTCTTCCATGGACAGACTGCAGCTGTAAAGAGTGACAGTAACCCATCTTATGAGTAACTTCTGCTCTCTTTCTCTAAAATCGCAGACCGTCAGAAACTCTGCTGTTTGAAATTATGTTACAAAGATGAAACATACACTCTTACTTGAAGGACCTCTATTTTGTTCGATATGACTGAAAATTCAGTAAAATCTTGCTATTTTAGACTCCTTTAAGAGAGGGGAACTGCCCTTCTAATTACTGGAAAGTGTGAAGTATTGAGCAATATGAATGCACTTTGCTTTCAAAAGCAAACCATAGTTTAATGGAGTCTAATACAGACTCAATCCATCATCTCCAGCTCTAAAAACTTCTGAAAAACAAGTCTTTTTTTTTTTTTTTTTTTGGTAAATTTTAGAGAAGCTTTTGTAGTGATAACACCTGCTCTAAACAGACACACAGCTATTTATAGTCTTCATTTATTCCACTTAGTGAGAATATGCATGTTGTTAAATGTGAACGTGCAGAAATATTAATGCATGGAATTACAGGATTCTCTCCAGACTCTACTGGAACAGCAAGTCACCACCAGCATCAACATGTGTGTTTACCTCCCTAAATTCTGAGCGATGTCTTTCTCAGTTCTAAAATTTAGATTCTATATTTTAATTCCAAATTCTGAAAAAGCTTGAATTCCAAAATACACTTGGGCACAAGCATGCTGGATAATAACCATGGGCAAACAGTGTGCTAAATAAGTGAAGTTCTACTAAGAAGTCTTCAGTTTAAAATACATAGTGATTAGACCTGCATTTAGAACATAAATAGGGGCCTAACAAAGATCAAGGCGAATCATTCCTCAAGTGCAAGTCTAGCAATCAAATAACGTTTCTACCAATTTCATCTCTCAGGAAAGGTAAAGACCTAAAGTATACACCCCATTTTTATCCTGGCTTAAAACATTCTAGTTACTAAGACTGTTCTAAAATCCTATTTTATATTTCACTTCAAATACAGAGGCTTTAAAAAAAATCTTCCCATAATCCCTCAGTAGAAAAATCTCTTTTTTCCTAGTGTTCAAATCCAACCTGTTCAAATCCAAGGAAGAAGAGTAAGAGGATAAGACACAAATCAAGCAATTTGATTATAATCTCTCATTCAAATACACTTCCAAATGCACTTCAAATACAGGGGTTAAGACAAATAAATTTCTGTTTTAATGCAAGATTTTTCTAAATACATTAAAACAAAAGTGCCATTCATATAGAACAAAGTTATTTGATAAAATAATTTTCACTGACAAAGATTTCTCACTTAAGACACTTAATAATTTACATGTATTGAAGCCTTTTAGCTCAAATGTAATTCAATCTATGCACTGCTCGGACTTCATTAGGGAGAAGGACATCAATGTATTTAGTTGCATTCAATTAAAATGCTGCCTGTGTAAAGGCAATGGATTTGTCCCTGCTAAGACAAAGTCAGATGCTAGAATCAATTCCATTTCTTCCAGGAACTCTCAGGGATTAAATGATTCCTTTTTTATTTTTTAATATGAAGAATCAGATATGGCATATCTCCAACTCCTCGGTTTACTACAGACTGCAATGCTTTGAAGGTTAAAAAAAAAAAAAAAAAAAGACGACGAAGACGAAAAACTTCCAGTCAACAGTTCTACTTGAGTTCAACTGAATCTTCGGTAAGTCAGGCAAAACTCATAAAATATTTTGCAACAGTGTTTCCAACGTAAAAAAGATTCAAACTCTCACTTCTCCAATTGTCTTTCTAGTCCTTGAACATTAAAACAAACCAAAGAATCTACTGCATTTGTATAGTTTTTAGGTGGGCTTAAGGTTTTGGAGCCATATTGCCAAAAACAAACAAAAACAAAAAACAAAGAATCACCCTACCTCTTAACTCAAGTTTACATTTTACTCCTAAAACTTTCTTGCTCTTCAGGTTCATGGGTAAGTAAATTACTTGACAATGAAAATGTATTCACCAGAGTAATGATGCTAAATTTTAGCAGTGGTTCAGAAAGTTTGGTGTTTGAATGCAACTGCTGTTTCTTTCTGTAGTAAAAGATTTGTCTTAGGTTATAAGACGTCTGGACATTTCTACATTGAGTCACTTTGATCAATACTGCGGCATTTTCCCATGGATTGGTGTAAATGGCCAAAGGACAACGTTCTAGCTCCAAGATTGAATTCCTCTCTCTGTGCCTCATCCCAGCCTCGCGTCTCCCCCGGCGGGGCCGCGACCGCGCTTTTCGCGCTCCCTGTGGGCCTGGGCGCGCCGCGGCACTTACCGCTGGTTGAGACCTCTGTTCCTCCGCCCAGGCCCAGGCCCCTCTCTCCCGGCGCAGCTTCTGGATCCCGAGCGCCGGGAGGTTCAGGAGCGAAGCTGGCAGAACCCACCCGTATTTATTCATGTGGTTTCAGCACTTTTCCCTCCGCGGTGAAGGCCCTGCGGGCACCTGCCCGGTATGACTGGGCACACGAGAAAGGCAGAACAAGAAAGGGTAAGAACGCGGCGCGTTGTCCCCCGTAACCCCCTCCGCTCACCAGAAAATTCGCACCGGGGAGGGGACGCGGCCGCACCTACCTGCGCCAGGTGAGGCGAGGGCGGGCGCTTGGGCGCAGCCGGGGCGCAGCGCGGGGCCGCCAGCTCCTCCTCGCTCTTCTGCCGCCGGGGTGGCCTCAGCCGCCGGGCCGCGGCGCTTCCTCATTTTGGGCAACTTCCTTAACGCGCCCGGGCAGGCGGCCCGCACTTCCTCCCAATGTCGCGCCCCGCCGCCTGGCCCGGCCTGCTGACCGCGCCCGTGCGCTCGGAGCTGGGCGGGCCCGCGGGATCCGCCCGGGCGGCGGCAACGGCAGAGGAATCTAGGTGCGGCGCGCCGCTCTCCTCCCGCCGGGCGAGGGCCCTTCGCAGGCAGGGAAGGTGGGACTGCTCGCGACCCGGACCGCAACGGTTGCCCTCCTCCCCGCCAGCGCGGTGGCTTCTCTTATTGCCCAGGACCCACAAACACTCAGCGGCCCTTTCCATTTGCTGTGCAGCGCTGGGGAAGAGACTCCACTGTAGCGCATATTCCCTGGAGGGGGATCTGGGTCACCAAGCCAACAGGCTCCAAGCCACCGTGCTGGAGCACGCAGGAGGCCGGGGAGTGCTGAGAGGGGCCCCGCAGGTGAACAACAGACTTCACGGAGCACTAGTGGGCAATGGAGCGCGCTGCTTCTGAGGGCTTATTGCTAAAGACTGCTTTCTTCATACCACGACTACTCTGACTTCTACAACCAAGTGAATTAAACGTAATCCTTTCCTATAATCCTAAACATGGTGTTGGCATACCTGCCTGATACCCTTCTCTCAACTCATTCTTTTCCTGTTGGGCATTCCTCTTTAAAATGTTTCCACAAAAACGGTATCCAGACCTTCTTAATAAAACCGATTGGCAGTGTCTGTTTTAAAAAGCTTCACCCTGAGCCAAAATGCGAGAAGCAAAATAAAATATAATGTGCTGGATTGTAATTGCCATGGAGAAATTATAAGGATGGGACTGTTATACTTAATGGAGCCCTCAGCCTTTTCTGCTTCCAGTGTTATTAGATTTTAATTCATTTTTGCAATTAATTTTTTAAACCTGTTAAAACTTCAGCTGAATTAGATTTAAATCAGTTTAATTGGGAAATGAATGATTTGGGAATGGGGCAGCAGATTCAGAGACTCCAGGGATGCCTTATGGTCAGAACAAATTTATAGACAAAAAAAAAAAAAGGAAGATATGGACAGAAATCAGAAGTGAGGTAGAGAAATAGCTGAATTGGTTACAAGTTGGCGTTGCCTTGTTTAAATACTTAGCAGTTTATGAGTGCTTGAAGTATGGCCGCTGGGATTGGCCAAGACTCAGCTGTTGTTACAGGCCTCATACTCCTAAGTTAGATTTTCAGTCTTGTCTGCCTATTAAAGCTAGGATACCACAAGGACTCAAATATAGAAGTATGGAGTCCTTCTCAGGCCACATTTGGTTTGCTTTAACAATTCCCCTTCTTTTGGTCATTTTCTCAATTTTGAGAGATTGACCAAAACTTTAGCATTGATGTCACTACCACCATTGTAAATGTACTTATATGGTCTTGAAACACTGGGAAACAGTAGAACAGTGGGTTTTGCAAGGAGGAAACAGGGAGTAGTTAGAGGGTAACTCCTTATGCTGGAACATCGTATTTGCAGGGAAAAACAAAACCTGGTCCGTTCTGGGCACATTTAGCACAAGCGACTCCATTTTGGTTTGGTTTGGTCTGTTGTGGACTAGTGCATGAGCTCAGTCCAAAACAATGGCCTCCCGTAATTTTGTTTAATAAAATTCCCCCTTTTTGTTCAGGTTCTCCCTTAGGTGAAAGTGTGACCAAAACGTGCTGAGGAAAATCAGCATGTCATTCATCGATTATGGTGTCCTCATGGTTGCATATTTCTTTCAGCTTTTGCTATTCCAGTTGAAGAAAGACCATTTGGCATTCTAGAGATGGATGTGTGCAAACATTTAAAATCTTTAAGAGAATACAGTACACCGGGGAGACTACTATTGTGACTACCAGGAGGATAATACCAAGAGTTTGCCCCTTACCCAGGATCCCCATAAACTAAACTACCTAAAATCAAACAGATCAAAGAATGAGCTAGATAAAGAGTGTACCTACTTAACTAGGAGGTCTTTTCATTTATCCCCTACAACTGAATCTGTATAATACCCAATGTATTTCTCCATAGACCACAGGTGCCAGTAGCCACATGGATACTTCTCTGTTTAGCCAATTCTACTATTTAGCACAACTTTCACAAGAGAATTTAAAATCTGTGTGTAACCATAGCCTTTACAGTAGAATCTGCTAAGGGCCTATCATGAGAGATACATTTCTAATCACTGCCTCTTTTACTTCAAACCATGGTAAAAGAACCTAACAAATGATGCCTTTTTTTTTTTTTTGTGACGGAGTCTCACTCTGTTGCCCAGGCTGGAGTGCAGTGGTGCAATCTCCACCCATTGCACTCTGCCTCCTGGGTTCAAGCAATTTTCCTGCCTCAGCATCCCGAGTAGCTGGGATTACAGGTGCGCACCACCATGCCTGGCTAATGTTTGTATTTTTAATAGCGATGTGGCTTCACCATATTGGTCAAGCTTGTCTCGAACTCCTGACTTCAGGTAATCCATCTGCCTTGGCCTCCCAAAATGCTGGGATTACAGGCGTGAGCCATCACACCCAGCCAAATGATGCCTTTTAGGAGAGTGAAGGCCTTCTGGCAATGTTCTCTTTGACCCATGATGTGGGTTAAGAGAAGTGAATCACTGTTCTGTTTCTGACTGATTATTAGGCAATGCATATGCCATTAAAATTTCTCACCTGCATAGGGCCGTCATCTTTTATCTGTCAAAGTATAAGGTTATCCATGTATAAGGCTGGCTGAGAAAACCTTCACAAATAAAAGTATACCCCATAAGTACACACAACAGACCCTGTTTTATTTCTATTATTCATACAGCCATAAACAAGGAGAAATGATTCAAAGATAAGAGTTTTATGATAGTAGAAGCCTTGATCCATGACCTTGGGAAAAGCTGCTCATATTAAGGATGCCATATTCTCAGGAGAAATTTCCCTGCTTAGCTTTACCTTAAGGGTTCCAGTGGGTATGCAGTTCCAAGAGCATGGAAGGACCCTTCTCAGTTATGAGATTATGAACCCAAAGTTAAAGATCTCAAAGTTTTTCTATAGTGTGGATGGCAAGGACAGTCTTTCTCTGATGTTCTCAGAAGATCCAGTCTTTGGCATCTAGATTGTAAAAGGGTTGATTGTCCTCAGTGAACCATAAAAAGCTTTCTTATGCATTGAAAATGACAGTTGAATAGAAATCCTTTTATAAAATGTTTAAATGGCCTGTCAGGTAACCAAATATACCTGAAGCTTTGTCTTCCCAAGAATATGAATTTAACACATACCAAGCATTGGTTATAAACTTTATAAGTCACCACACCAATATATTTGATTTGAATTATTTTATCTTTTCCATGGTGAGTCATGGATTGCAGAACTTTTAATAACAATAAGGACTCTGGAAAGACCAGGTGGCTGTCCTGGTTCTCCATGAGTCCATGCTTAACCTTGGACTTATGTCCTCTCAAATACCAGTTGTTTCTCCAATTTAGGTGCATAACACTGGCAACTGATGGGTTATCATAGGTAATTTAACTTAGACCATGGAGTTCATTTAAATTGTATATCTAAACAGTTTTAGTATTCACTCATTTAGCATGAAAATCTGGCAAGGAATTGTCTTGGTATTTAATTAATTTTTGTTCTACTTGGGTTAGCAGTTTTATAAACCAATCAGTTTTTTATGAAAGTTTCAGGAATTCTTACCCAGTTTAATTCTTGTGGAATTAGGGAATTCTTACCCATGATATGATGTTAACGTAATTAGAAACTTGTATTCAAGAGTGCTTTTCAGGGTCCTTTCCATCCTTTCATGAACCTCCTAAAGGAAACCATATTCTAGGATTTTGCATGCTTGTGAAGTTTCCAGAAACTGCATCAGTATTATGCAAAGAACTGTGGAAATGACTTTAAATAGTCATACTTAAAGACACAATTGACAAGGAAATTGGTCATTTCTGTGGTCTGCAATAACTTAACATATTAATAATAACTATAATTATGATTGGTAGCATATACTGAGACATAAGAATTTTAGAAATCCCACACAGTTTTGGAACATATTGATGATGTATACTAAGATATAATCTGAAGAAGGTTGAACATTATCCTTTATTATGACAATGCTTCCCATGTAAGTGAACATGTCAGACAGCTGTTTACCTCTTTTGGGTGCTTCAGGGACCCTCTGTAGCCTCCCAAAGTTACAGATCACAAAAGACAATTTTGAAACTGAAATTTTATTTTGGAAAGCCCATTAAATATGTTAAATGTTTAAAACACTTGATATTATGAAGTAGAATTCCAGGTTACCATGTCATTTATTTAGTCAAAATGATGATTCAAAAATTTTAAGAAGGCAAAAACCTTTACTGATTGATAGAGGCCAGACTTAGCTTTCCAAACAATCTGTCTCTTATCTTTCCCTTCTTTTTTTCAGTAGTTTATTCAAAATACAAACCAAAAAAATTGTCATTATTCTTTAATATTATAGGAAAATCTTGTTCAAGAGAGAAAGCTAAATTTCACCACTGCATTAGTGTTCTATTAATGTCAACCCCAATTTTTTTTTGTTTTTTTGAGACAGAGTCTTGCTCTGTCACCCAGGCTGGAGTGCAGTGGTATAATCTTGGCTCACTGCAACCTGTGCCTCTTGAGTTCAAGTGATTCTCCTGTCTCAGCCTCCCAAGTAGGTGGGACTACAAGTGTATGCCACTGCACCTGGCTAATTTTTGTATTTTTAGTAGAGATGGGGTTTTGCCATGTTAGCTAAGCTGGTCTTGAACTCCTGAGCTCAGGTGATCCATCCGCCTTGGCCTCCCAAAGTTCTGGGATTACAGGCATGAGCCACATGCCCAGCCCCAATTTTTAATAAAACCTATAGACAAGTCTATCAATCTTAATTAGTTTTACTGTAAGGTGAAAGCTTCATAAATATTTTTTAACCCTTTATAATTTTTGTGAAAGAGCAGATTAGTGCTCCAAGAAAAACCTGTTGTGCTTTTATTCTAATGTTCAATTTACAGAAAAACTTAATAATACCCCTTTAACTTTAGCCAATGTCCCCACAGAATTTCTTTTTGTAAAATTAATTTGTCATGAACCTTCCACAACTTGTTCAAACCTTTAGCTTTATCTTATCTAATTTAAAACAATCTTTTACCTGATAAACCAGGCAAAAATTTACATTCCCATGCCTTATTATAATCTTTTACCAAAAACACATTTAACTTTTCTCACACACTTTGCATGTAAAACTATGTTTTCAGTAGTCTCGATCACATGTGATAATGGAAACTCTTAGCAACTTTTACTTTTGGTGCATAAATTCCCTTTCATGAATCCTTTCATAACTTAACAGACCATCTCTGACATGCTTCAACTTTCTGACTTGTCCTAAACATCCCTCTTTTTAAACAACCAGTTTTATTACTTTAGGCCAAGAATTTACCATACAAGATTATTTCTTCTATAAAATCTCTTTTCTTTATAACCTTCTTTGCATAGCTAGGGAGCATGGCTAATTCCACATGTCCCCAGGCCTTATCTAGAATTTAATGCTCCAAAATAGGTAAACTGAACAATTTTCAAAAGTCAAATAAGCAGTTAGCAAACCTAAATCTGACTTGCATAATTTAGACCAAATGTTTATATTTTGCCAATAATCTTTAAAGCTGTTTTTATTTCCCAAAGATTACATAAGTTATGTGAACTAAAAGATATTTCAGTTTTTATTTTTCTTTCAAAATATTTTATTTAAGCACTTATTTTTCTTTATGCCAGTTAATTAGAGCTCTTTTATATAAACATCACACACATAACACATATGTGATTATACACACAGACGTAACAAGATCCATTAGTTGCAATATTTTTTATTTACCAGTTTCTAAGTTTCTTAATTGGTTACTGGCTTTAGGGTGGAGTCCTTTTAAATCTCTTATTACTTGACTTTAGCCACACCAAACTGCCAGTATTTCTGGCTTTTGAACTTTACCAAAGGTAACCTCCCAGGTGCTCAGAGAAGGGAAAATTCAAGGTGGTTTGTGGGGGGAAAGAGAATCAACAAACAGTAAAGTCATGCAGATACCAAACCAGAAAGGACTCATTCCCTTAGCTGGGAATTCAATCCCAGCTGCCACTGTAAAAGGACAAAACTTGAGCTACTGAGTTATAGCACTGGGCAGTCTCCATTGCCCTTCTTAGAATTCTAGAGTAGTTAATTTTGAGCAAAGTCTTTAACCACTCAAGATAATTTTTAGAGCTCACTATGACACAAGCCCTAAAATTCCCATTCCCTGGGTGGAGACCAAAAGAAAGTACCGCCATGTGGTTATAAGGCCAACCTCCCAAAGACATAACTGACAAGTTTGCTGGGCCATCTTGAACAGTGGGCTCATAGGTGTCCCTGGGCCCTCATTCTATCCTAAGGTACTCCTCTTTATGAGAGAAAGATACAGAAAGATGAATTCATAGCACAAAGTACACAAGATTCACTAAATCTTAAGGCTAGCCTCAGAATTCTTTTTTGCATTAATCAAAACTTTACAGAGGAGATAAGCAGTGGTTTTTACCGTGTATTCAAACAGTTTGCACAGAGAGAGATAGAGGCCAGAAGTGGGACTGGTAAGAAATTCTTACCCTTTTCCTGGCATGCCAGGCTTCTGGGTTCCCTTTCCCTGGTGAGCAGCACTAGTGACCCAGCTCACCGTACCATAGCCCTGGGGGCCAAGCTGCAACACAAAAGAAAATCTTTTTTTTTAAAATGCACTTTAGTGCACTGTTATTCATTTGGAACATTCCTCTATAAGTTATCTTTAGTAACATTTGCCATTTCTGTAAGACTCGCTGCTTTCTGGGTCTAATGTATAAGCTGGAAGGAACTCAGTTTTCCAGAAATTAAGTATTCCATTTTTACCTAAAATATTGGCTTTGCTCTCAGGTTTCCTTGATTACTTTAGCCAGCAATTTTTCCTACCTAAGCATGCAAGAAAAATGAAACAAAGGGGGTAGAACACAAAAATCCCTCTGAATTTCCAAAAGCCGAATTTTACAACCCTTGCAGTATTACCATTTACTACCTGTTTCTTTTTGATCCAGTCAGATGTAAGAGGCCTCTAACTGAATCCAAGCCAGCTAATTACCAGATCAAATCCTATCCTAGATCCAGTCCAGTTTCTGTCATGATTTCCAAACCCAGTTTGGAACAGAAATTTGCTTGAAGAAACTTGGAGAGCTCAAAACACAAATCTATGGTAATCCAAAATTTGAGAGAGAATTAATTACCACAATCCCAGCTGCTGTGAGAGATCAAAGGACACAAGCAGGTCCTGCAGGTACCTTGCTTGTTCACTCAGTGTTCCTAGGGGTTGTTAGAAGCTCTACTTTGGGCCCCACTTCTGACACCATCTATTAAAAGAAAAACCTCAGCCGAATTAAATTTAAGGCAGTTTAATTGAGCAATGAATGATTAATGAATTGGGCAGCGCCCAGAATCACAGCAAATTCAGAGACTTCAGGGATGCCTCATAGTCAGAACAAATTTACAGACAAAAAAAGGGAAGTGGCATACATAAATCGGAAGTGAGGTAGAGAAACAGCTGGATTGATTACAGGTTGGCATTTGCCTTATTTGAACAGTTTGAACACTCAGCAGTGTATGAGTGGTTGAAGTATGGCCACTGGAATTGGCCAAGACTCAGCTATTGTTACGGGCACAAACTCCTAAATTAGGTTTTCAATCTTGTCTGCCTATTAAGCTAGGTTACAGTTCATCCACAAAGACTCAAATATCTAATATGGAGTCCTTTTCAGGTCATACTTAGGTTGCTTTAACAAACCTAAATGGAAGATTTCTATTATGGTTATACTTGCTTATCATTGGACCTAATTTTGCTTCAATTAGCTGACAAAACAGCCATTGTTCCTGAGATGGAGGCTGCAGAATGTCTACAGGTGGTTTTTCAGAGTTGGCAATATTGTTGGAGATGGGCACTGGGGGACTAGTGTATAAAAAGGCCGAAAGGCTGGGCATGGTGACTCACTCCCATAATCCCAGCACTTTGCTAGTCTGAGGCAGTTGGATCATGAGGTCAGGAGTTCAAGACCAGCCTGGCTAACATGGTGAAACCCCGTCTCTACTAAAAATACAAAAATTAGCCAGGTGTGGTGGTGTGCATCTGTAATCCTAGCTACTCTGGAGGCCGAGGCAGGAGAATGGCTTGAACCCAGGAGGCAGAGGTTGTGGTGTGGGGATCACGCCACTGCACTCTAACCTGGGCGATAGAGCAAGACTCTGTCTCAAAAAAAAAAAAAAAGTACATGTATTTGTTTTCTGATTCTGCTATGTTAATTTCAACATGTGAAGTCTCTTCATGCCTATTTATCTTGTCTAAATGTTTCTATTGGTTCTTGCTTAGGGCGTTGTTTCTTTGTGCACTTAGTTATTGTCAGTTTGTGCTGCTATGAAAGAATCTTTGAGGCTGGGTAATTTATAAAGAAAAGCAGTTTGTTTGGTTCCCAGTTCTGCAGACTATACAAGAAGTATGGCACCAGCATCTGCTTCTGGGGAAGGTTTCAGGCAGCTTCCGTACATGACAGAAGGCAAAGGGGAGCCCATGTATGCAGAGATAACATGGCCAGAGAGGAAGGAAGAGAGAGAGGAGGGAGGTGCCAAGGTCTTTTCAGCAACCAGTTCTTGAGAAAGCCATTACAGCAAGAATGGTCATTCCCAGGGCAAGACACCAAACCATTCACAGGGGATCCACCCCCAGGACCCAGACACCTCCCACCAGGCCCTACCTCCAACACTGGGGATCAAATTCCAACATGAGACTTGACAGGGCCAAACAAACCACAGCCAAACCATAGCAGTTATATCTGACTATGAGCCATTAATTGTCCTTGAAAAATTATTTGTGGGGATTAGTTCAGGCTAGGAGGAAGGTATTTGAAGAGAATTTGCCTTTGCTTCTTTAAGATGTCTAGGGTAGACCTAGTCTTTGGTCAAGTTAAGGTAAATTCTTCATTTATGCTTTTTGGACCTTCTATGTGATATAAATTTGGGCTGTAAATTGGTGCACTATTTTGGTCAACCTGTACTTACAGTTTCTCAGGGATTTTTTTTCCTTTCCTTCTCTGCACTTCCTTTCACATTTTCAAATTCTTGAAATCTGTGTTTCTTATATGCACGTCTTTCTCTTCCTTAGTTTACTCCTTCATTTTGGTGAAACAATCCTCCGCCCCCGGTAGTTCTTTGAGAAATGAAAGTAGATATTTTTAAGACCATTTATATCTAAAATATCAAACTTCAAGTTGATGGATGGCTTGGATTAGATAGTATTCTAGTTTAGAAGTTTTGTTTTTCACAATTTTTAAGTCATTATTCTATTATCTTCTTGCTTCAAATGCTGCTCTTGATAAATCCAAACAATTCTGATCTTTTTAACCTCTTATTTCTACTTTGAAGGTAGTTAGATCTTCTGTTTGTCCCCAGTGTTTTGAAATTGATGATATATGATAATAATATGAGGGCTACAGGACCAAATTGTTCTTTATCATAAGCATGATGAAAGCTTATTGCAAAAAATTGAATTATTTTTTAGTTACAAATAGAAAAATGTGCATTTTATTTATGAGAAGTTTTCTTCAATTGTTTTGTCAATGATTTCTTTCCCTTCACTTTTCCATTTTACCTTTCTAGAACTGTTATATTTGGCTGTTGGGCCTTTGTCTTTGTGGTATATTCTTACGGGCTTTTACTGTTATTTTTATAGTATACCGTCTTAAAAATGGTATTGCTGAGCCAAATGTTATGCACATTTTAAATTTTTTAATGTAATTTTTTGTTTGTAAGCAAGCTATAACAATTTGCACTTTCCCTATGAGAAGTCTCACCTCTTCACACATTTCAAGAACTGAGTTTTTGTGATATGACGGATGAATGGGAACATCTCCATTTTGTTTGCATTTATCATCCCATAGGGAGACTATCTTTTCATGAATTTTTGAACATTTTCATTCCTCTTATAAATCGCTTGTTTATATCCTATGCTCATTTTCCTACTTGGTGGCTAATTGATTCCTTATCTATTTATAGGAGCTTCTTCATGTGAAAGGTACAATTGCTTATCATGCTTGTAGATATATGCTGCATTTCCATTTTTTTAAATTTTGGCTTTGTTATGCTGTTGTATGACATATACAAACGTTGGATTTTATACAATTAACTATATTTAATTTTACAATCTCTCTGTTTTTCATATTTCTTTTAAAAAATGCCTATTTGAAAATTGCTAAGAGAGTAGATCTTAAGTGTTCTCAAAACACACACATACACACACACACATACACACACACACACGATAACTATTTGAGGTAATGGATATGTTAAG
Source organism: Cacajao melanocephalus (assembly GCA_963573385.1). NCBI lineage: Eukaryota > Metazoa > Chordata > Mammalia > Primates > Pitheciidae > Cacajao > Cacajao melanocephalus. The sequence continues at coordinate 18,161 of CAUYLG010010724.1, read as the reverse complement.
TAGCTTGATTATGGTAATCACTTTAAATGTATACATGTATCAAAACATTATATTGTATTCTATAAACATATACAACTTTTATTTGTCTATGTTTCAATAAAGCTGAAAAAATTTAAAATAAACTTCAGCACTTAAACTTTAACCTTGCCAATAAAATAAATAATTTTTAAAATGTCTTGCCTTCTCAGTCTCTTATATTTTATTCTAATATTTATATTCTTTAAATTTTTTTATACTTAGATTTTTCCTCTGGGATTTAACTTTGAATGTAGCATGACATATGTAACTAACTTGGTTTTCTTCCAGATGGATACACATGATTATACCAAGTTTAATAAGCAATCCTTTTCCCACTAAATGGAAGTGCTAGTTTTCTCATACATTGATTATAATGCTTCATCATATTTTGAATTCTAATCTTTTTCCATTGACCAGTTTGCTTTGCTTTGGACCAAAAGCATAGTTTTAAAAATAGCTACTGTTGAAAGACAATGTCAAAAGAATTAAGAACTGGGAGAAAATGTTGGAAAAAACACATCTGTTAAAGGACTGTTATCCAAAATACACAAAGAGCTCTTATAATTCAAAAATAAGATAAACAATCTGATCAAAAAATGGGCCAAACACCTTAAGAGACAGCTCACCAAAGAAGATATACAGATGGCAAATAAGTATATGAAAAGATGCTTCCCATCATGTATCATCAGGGAAATGCAAATGAAGACAGTGAGCTATCAGGGCGACAAAAATCCAGAACACCGACTGCACTGAACACTAGTGAGGATGTGGAGCAATAGAAATACTCATTCATTACTGCTGTGAATGCAAGATGCTGCAGCCACTGTGGACCACAGTTTGGCAATTTCTTACAAAACTAAACATCCTCTTACTACATAATCCAGTAATTGTACTTCTTGGTATTTACCCAAATACCAATATAATACTGGATGGACTCTGTGAAGTAGGGATCCCACATGCTGCATCTATCAATGCTCTCCAGTTTCAGGGTGTTATTCTGTTGTTGTAGTGCAGTGACATCAAGGCGGGCACATTGTTTCCCACTGAAACCTTATGTTCTCACAAAAACTTGCACACAAATGTTTACACCAGCTTTATTTACTAAATTTATCGCCAAAACTTGGACACAAAAAAAGATGTCATTTGGTAAGTGAATGGATATATAACCTGTGGTACATCAGTGTAACAGAATGTTATTCCACACTAAAATGAAATGCACTAGCAAGTTATGAAAAGAAATGGATGAAACCTAAATGCATATTACTAAGTGAAAGAAACCCTCTGAAAAGGCTACATGCTATATAATTTCAACAGGTGATATTCTGCAAAGAGCAAAGCTATCTGGACAGGAAAAAGATCAGTGGCTGCCATGGGCTGGTGGGGAGGGCTGGATGAATAGGAGCACAGAAGTTTTTTTTAGGGCTGTGGAAATACTCTGTACGATATTACAAGGGTGAACACACATCATTATACATTTGTTAAACACCATACAATATACAACACCAAGAGGGAAGCTCAATGTAAACTATGGGCTTTGGGTGATTATAGTGTGTAACAGTAGGTTCATCAAATGTAACAAAATGTAGCAGTCTGGTGGGGCATGTTGATAATGGGGAAGGCTGTGTGAGGTCAGTGGATACATGGGAAACCTCTGCCCCTGCCTCTCATTTTTGCTGTGGATCTAAAACTGCTCTAAAAATAGTGTTTAATTTAAAAAATAGATTTTTTTTTATGTAGCAGTGGCAAACATTCCTAATAGGCAATCCCTTAAATGAATGAAAGTACAAAGGAAATAGAAACATCCCAAATTCCAGTATAATCATCATTAACATTAGGTGACCATTGTAAAATTCTCTTTCTAGGTATACACATGACAATAGATATAAAATGGGCATCATTTAAAATATATTTATTATACATTTTATCCATATGAAATATGAGCATTAAATATGACATTTAATTCTACTTAAATTTAATAAATAAAAAGTTCTGAAATTGATCTAAAAAATCACTGATTTTATAGAAATGATTATTTGCTATAAATGTATCATTTCTGGCATGATCCCACTATGCTTAAAGGAAAAGACAAATGAAAATAAGCAGTTTTAGTAATTTATTCTAAACCATAGCCTTAACAGACAGTATCAATAACTCTGCTATGATACATGAGCCAATTACCTCTTGCTCAGCTCACCTCTCAAGTTTTGCTAGCTATATGAGTTTTACATGGTTAAATTTAAAAATGTTGCATGATTTATTGTAACCATAAACCTTCAGTGGTTTCTTCTTAGTTCTCCATTTAAAGGATGCCACATTCACCTCCAGACCTTTCTACCACCACATCTCTTTCCTAATTTCTCTGTTGATTAGTTGGATGGACTCTGTCAGAAGTGATCTCACTTATTGCATCTATCAGTGCCCTCCAGCTTCAGGGTGTTATTCTGTTGCTGTTGTATTGCAGTGACATCAAGGTGGGCACATTGTTTCTCCATCCTACTTCCCTTTGCCCTAGACTCAGTAGGTGTTCCTCCCTTGACCTTTTGGCATTGAATGCTGTTTTGGAGGAATGTGAGAACAGCCGGTCCTTTGCCCTCTTTTGGATGACTTGCTCTTCTTTCCAGGTGGCTGAAGGAGTCTTTCTTTAACTGAGATATTAGGAAACTTGACAAAGATATATACTGGTACAGATCAACCAGCATCTTTTCTTTCTTTTTTTGAGATGGAGTTTTGCTCTTGTTGCCCAGGCAGCTGGAGTGCAATGCTGTGATCTTGCTCATTGCAACCTCTGCCTCCCGGGTTCAAGCGATTCTCGTGCCTCAGCCTCCTGAGTAGCTGGGATTACAGTGCCCGCCACCACACCCAGCTAATTTTTTTGTATTTTTTGTAGATACAGGGTTTCACCATGTTGGCCAGGGTAGTCTCGAACTCCTGACCTCAGGTGATCCTCCCCTCTCAGCCTCCCAAAGTGATGGGATTACAGGGGAGCCACCACGCCCAGCCATCTTTTATTTATTAGCACAATGCACTCTTTATTGGTAGATTTAGATGTTCATTCAAGTATTATTTTATTGTATGATTATAAATACCTTTTAATTTGTTAGGTTCTTCTCTTCAAGGATATTAATTTTTTGTCATCTATGTATATCATCTTTTCTCTGATTTAGTAATCTATTTTTTTTTTCCTGGTTCACAGTGATTTTCTTTCTGTCCCTTTTTTTTCCAGTAATTAAATGTTCAGCTGAGTCTGCTTCATTTCTTATTTCTAATTTACCTGTAGGTAGATTTATTGGTCCTCAAATTATTTTCTTATCTCTGGTTCTCTCTATCGCTCTATTTTTAGTTATTTTCTCTTGGTTATTCAGTCGTTTCTTGAGTTTTTTAAAAACGTGAATTCATGCTTGTATCAAATTTTGTAGCCTGTGCACTTAAAATTCTTTCAGACTGGATTTTATTTTTAACTTTGGCATGCTATTTTCTTTTAAGGTTTGCCTAGCTGCTAGTTTATTGATTTTATCTTGTCCACACTTGGCAGCTTCCTTCAGACTTTCATTTTGCTCTGCCCCTTTTGTGCGTGGCAGCTCCTTAATCCCCATGTCAGACCCTTTCTTACCCCTTTTGTGGATTACATTTGATGGCTTACTATTCCATTTGAGCTTGATTTTCTACAGCCTTTGAGCCTAGGAAGGGTGGGAGTGGGCTTAGCTGGAGTTGTGCTGCACACACTGGGCTCCTCCCTCCAATGTGAGATTTTAAGGAATGTACGGGCTTCACTCTTCATTGAGGGCGGGAGAGGGCTGAGTTTACCTTGTCCATCGGGGGGCATCTGTGAGCTTCAGCTCATTCCCCCAGTTAATGTGGGTCCTTGGAGTCCTCACACTCTGACAAAATCATGCCACATTGCTGACATTGCCTCTTGATCTCCACTGCAACCATTTTCACTACCCCACAGTCAAAAATGAGAAAAACTAAGAATAAACAAAGGCCCTTTCTTCTTCTCTCAAGATTTGAGTGAGAATTGTCAGGATTTTATAGAGTCACAAGATATAGCTTCTGGGAGGTTGAAGTGTGAGCTCGTTGTGATACTCTAAAACTTCTGGTTTTTATATGAGCCAGCACCTTTCAAGGTGCATTTTGTTACCTAGTTCTCCTTTTCTTGTTTGGTTACTACTGATAACTTTGGCATTTTTGTTTCTTTCCCCTATCCTTTTTTTCTTGAGGGAGAAAGATAAGGAAAGAGAGGATTCTTTTTTTCTAGATAGTGAGGCCTTGATATTGTGTAAATATTTGACTATGTTTTTTCAGAATGTAATGCCACGCATGTTTTTTACTATAGAATATGCATTGTACTTTTTTTTGAGACAGAGTCGTACTCTGTGACTCAAACTGGAGTGCAGTGGTGCAATCATGGCTTACTGCAGCCTTGACTTCCCAGGCTCAAGTGATTCCCCTACCTCAGCCTCCTGAGTAGCTGGGACTTTTTTTAATTTTTAGTAGAAATGGAGTTTCACCACATTGCCAGGCTGGTCCCAAACTCCTGGACTGAAGTGATTCACCCTCCTCAGCCTCCCAAAGTGCTAGGATTATAGGCATGAGCCATCACACCTGGCCAACATTGCACATTTTAATATTTATAATGCAAGGTTCTCATTTTTGTCTCTTCCAAATTAAAAAAACACACAAGTTATACATGATATAACTGTTAATGTGCTTTAGGTTGCAAGCAAAAGAATAACCAAGTATTGGAATTATAAACTTTTATTGGCACACAAAAGAGAAAATTGCATAGTTAAGACAGCATCAGGTGTACTTTTATACATATTACATTAAATTGAGATAAAATTTATTATTTTAATATGTAGGTATACCTTTAAAAACGTAACAACCCTATCTGTCGTGTCCTATGAAGGGAAGTTAGTTTTGATAGACCAGCATGATGGAGGTGAGTAGCTTTTCTCAGTGATTTTCACCTTCTGATCACATCCATCCAGCTGCCAAAATGACACAGGATGTAGCCAGAGGAACAGCATCCTTCTGCTGGTATTCCCTAGCCAATTCAACCAGATGTAAAAGTGACTTTTCACCTACAAATGATAATCTTCCTCATTTTTCTTTTGTCAGTACTCTTTTGAACAAATCAAAGAGAGAAGTTACTTAAAGACCAAGGATAGTGTCTGAAGTGTGATCACATGTGTTTAAACCCAGTGGCCACAGGTAAGGAAGCACAGGCTATAGCAGCCTCAGCTCTGCAACTTTTGTAGCTGTGCAGCTCTGAGCAAGTCAAGTTTCCTCAGTGTACCTGATTCCTTATTTTTTTGTGTGTGAAATTCAAGGCAGCAAACAATTCAATAATTGAATTAGGGTCTTTTACTTGCCAGACATGACCCAAGCCACTGGAGATACAAAGGGTTGGAAAAACCTATGCTCAAAAATAACTCTTCCTTTTCATCTATTTTAACTGGTAGCCATTCGTTGGCTTAACAGATTACTCTTTTAAAATATAATTATATAATTGGAAGGAAGTTCAGCTGTTATTTTTCATTGTAGCAAAAATTAGATGGTTTTTCTCATATTAAGATCTTCTCATTCTTTTTCTTTTTTTATATTTTTCAAAGTGCGGTTCCATTTTTAAGTTTTCAAAAGATATAATTCACATAGTATCCAGCTTACCTGTTTAAAATATATAATCAAATTGTTTTAAGTGTATTCACAAAGTTGTACAACCATTACCACTATCAATATTAGAACTTTTTTACATTTTTTTTCCTTTTTGCGAAGAATGGGGTCTCACTATATTGCCCAAGCAGGTCTCAAACTCCTGGGCTCACAGTGTACTCCTTCTTCTGCCTCCTTAAGTGCTGGGATTATAGATGTGAACCACTGCACCTGGCAGAACTTTATTTTTTTTTGAGACAGAGTCTTGCTGTGTTACCAGGCACCAGGCTGGAGTGCAGTGGCGTGATCTCGGCTCACTGCAACCACCGTCTCCTGGGTTCAAGCAATTCTTCTGCCTCAGCCTCGCGAGTAGCTGGGACCACAGGTGCATGCCACCATGCCTAGATAATTTTTGTATATTTTAGTAGACATGGGGTTTCACCATGGTCTCAATCTCTTGACCTCATGATCCACCTGTCTCAGCCTCCCAAAGTGCTCCCAAAGGCGTGAGCCACCGTGCCCGGCCACAACTTTTTTAAACCACAAAACAAAATCCCATACCCATATCACTTCTCATGCTTCCCACCCCACACAACCCTTTCTCTCCTCCCCAACCATGGCCCTAGGAAAACCTCCCATCTACTTTCTCTCTATATAGACATGCTTATTATGGACATTACATACAAATTGCGTGGTATAATATGTGCTCTTTGTGACTGGCTTATTTTACTTAACATAATGTTTTCATTCATGTTATAGTATACACAGTATTTTACTTTTTGAGTACCAAATAATATTCCATTGTATGGATATGCCACATTTTATTTATCCACTCGGCAGTTTCTGCTCTTTGGCTACTATAAATAATTTTGCTTCAACCATTCCTATACAAGTTTTTGTGTGGGTGTAAGTTTTCCTTTTTTCTTGGATATATAACTACAAGTAGAATTGCTGAGTCATATACTAAGTCTATGTTTGTCATTTGAGGAACTGATACTGTTTTCAAAAATGGCTTCACCATTTTCAGATTTCCACCAGCAAAATAGCAGGGTTCCAATTATTCCACATCTTTGCCAACTCTTGTTATTGTCTGTCATTTTGATTATACCCATCCCAGTGGGTGTGAAGTGGTATCTTATGATTTTGATTTTCATTTCATTTATGACTAACAATGCTGAGAATCTTTTCATATGCTTCTTTGTCATATGTATAGTTTAGGAGAAATGTCTATTCAGCTCATTTACCCACTTTTCACTTGAGTCACTTATCTTTGTATCATTAAGTTGTAAGACCTCTTTACGTATTTTGAATACAAGTCTCTTATTAAACATAGAATTTACCAGTATTTTCTCCTGTTCTGAGAGTTGTCTTTTCTCTTTTGTGATGGTGTCATTTGCAGAATAAAAGTTTTTAATTTTGATGAAGTTCAATTGATCAGTTTTTTTCTTTTGTTGTTTATGCTTTTGGTGATGTATCTACCAAACTACTACCTAAGGTCATGAAGACTTACTCCTATAATTTCCTCTAGGAATTTTATAGTTTTAACTTTTACATTTATGCCCAACATCCATTTTGAGTTAATTTTTATGTACAATGTGAGGCAAAGGTCCAATTTCATTTTTTTGCTTGCAGGTTTCCAGTTGTACCAACTCAACAGTTGTTGTTAAAACAATTATTCTCTCCCAATTAATTGAGTTGACACCCTTTTTGAAAATCAATGTAAAGGTTTATTTCTACACTTTCAATTCTATTTCACTGATCTGTGTATTTATCTTTATAAAACCACCTTTTCAAAAATTATAACAATGAGAAAAATGACAGTAAAAGGTATCTAATCTAATCAAATTCTGTCTTGCCATTAACCTCCCAACTGCCCTTAATGATTCCTGGGTCTGGACCAAGCTAACTTGGGGAGACATTTAGTTTATACTTTAAATGATAATAGCCCTTCCCCCAACTAAACCACCTTTGTAAGGCTAATGAAAGGCCACCAGGTAAGGAGGATGTGAGAAGCCTGAATTCTGCTAAGGTGAAGACATAAATGATTACCAGATATTATTCAGAGGTCACAAGATTTGCAAGTCCCCCGATTACTCCTGCAGTTAACGTCACCATTGTAGAAACTAAGATTGGCTTCCTGAGATATCTTTTTAGGTTTTTGAATTTCTGACAACCAGTGGCTTCATCTGGACCCACCAACCCTCCTGACCTCACTGACCCTGCCAACCCCACTGACCTCCCTGACCCACCAACTCTGCTGACCAGTCCTGTGGCCCCACCCAGAAGCAGACTCCCTAGCCTTCCATACTATCTTTGAAAAATCCTAGCCTCCAAATTTTCCGAGATTGATTTGAGTAGTAATTCCATCTCTCAAGTGGTGTGGCCGGCCTTGTGTCAATCAAACTGTTTCTGTATTGCAGTGCCATGGTCTCAGTAAATTGGCTTTTCCTGTGCAGTAAGCAGGATGAACCCATCAGGCATTTATAAGTACTAAAGAGTTTTTAGTACCGCAGCTTTGTAGTAAGCCTTGAAATTGAGAAGTTTGAGTCCTACAATTTTGTTTCTTTTCAGCATTGTGTTGGTTATTATGGTTCCTTTGCATTTTCATATGAATTTTAGGATCAGCTTGTCCATTTATGTGAAAACAAAAGCTGAGATTTTGACAGGGCTTGTGTTGAATCTCTAGATCAATTTGAGAGTAAATATTAAATATTCTTATCCATAAATGTGCTCCTTTTTTGGATCTTCTTTATCCTATTTTTTAAAGTATGGTTTTCTTTACTTCTTGGAACATATTATAAACCAAATGTAAATTCTAAGCCTCTCCTCCTGCAACCATCTGAATGGACCCCCTCCTCTTGGCCAAGGACATTCCAAAGTTAACCTGAAAAACTCATTCAGGCCATGATGGGAAGGAGGCGCTGAACATACCTTACTATACCCTCCTCCCTTTTGAAACTACTAACAGAAAAGACTCTTTCTTTAAGTCTGACAAGAAGCATTAACAATAGATTCTCTGAAACCTGCTACTTGGAAGCTTCATGTACATGATAAAACCTTGGTCTCCACAACCTCTTATTATAGCTCAGACATTCCTTTCTATTGATAATAACTCTTTCAACCAACTGTCATCAGTAAAGCTTTGGATACACCTGTGACCTGGAAGCTCCCACTTCCAGTTGTCCCACCTTTCTGGACCAAACTAATACACATCTTACACATATTGATTGGTGTGTTATGTCTCCCTAAAATGTATAAAACCAAGCTGTGACCCAGTCACCTTGGGCACATGTTCTCAGGATCTCCTAAAGGCTGTGGTCACAGGCCATGGATCAGTCATATTTGGCTCAGAATAAATCTCTTCAAATATTTTATAGAATTTGACCTTTTTGTCAACAATATTTAAAATAACTCCTTTGAAGTCTGCTAAATCCACTATTTGAATCCTTACAAAGGCAGTATCCATTGCACATTTTTTAATGTACCAGTGTAAGAGTGATATGTTCCCAATTCTACATGTGTCTCACAGTTTTGTTGTTGAAAACTCAACATTTTAGGCCAGGCATGGTAGATCATGCCTGTAATCCCAGCTCTTTGGGAGGCTGAAGTGGGGAGATCACTTGAAGTCAGGAGTTCAAGACCAGCCTGGCCGACATGGGGAAAACATGTCTCTACTAAAAATACAAAAAGTTAGCTGGACATGGTGGCATACACCTGTAGTCTCAAGTACTCAGGAGGCTGAGGCAGGAGAATCGCTTGAACCCAGGAGGGAGAGGTTGCAGCAAGCCTAGATTACACCACTGCACTCCAGCCTGGGCAATGGAGTGAGACACCATCTCAAAAGAAAAGGAAACTCAGTATTTTTGATACTATATTATAGCATGTCTGATACTGATTGCCTTCTAAGGGCTTCTTGTTGTTGCTTGCTTGAGCATGTGTTTAGCATTGGAGTTCAGTGAAATCTATTTCTGTACCAATGTGCAGCCTATGATATTACTCTTCCATGAGTGCCATCTTGGTTGTGGAAGCCGTCTCTCTGACCACCAGGATGACTGCTGTCTGAGTGGGGGTCTCTTTGGCTCTCTCTGTCCCTGATCTCCCTGTTGAGCTTACGTCTGGTTTGTTATTGGTGTCACACCAGATGCTAGCCTGTTCTAATGGCCTGCTGATTTCTCTGCTGTTCTCAACAATGCCCTAAGGTATAAATTCCTCCAGTCAGATCCCGTTAAAGTCAGTGCTCTTCGCAGGACAGCTGTTACCAGTCTTGGTGGCTTGCTCCCATACCAGGAGACCTCTGAGCTGCCTGTTTTCCTTTGTTAATATTCCAGCTGATCTATGTTTTACTTGTTGCTCCTGGCATCTATGTTTTACTTTTTGCTCCTTTTTTTTAATAATCTAAAAATTTATTTACTACTTAATCCTAAAGTTCACCCATTTCCTTGCAAGTATAACAGAGGAAAATATTTGGAATGACAGGCACATAATAAATTTCAGAATCAAAACTTTCAGCACTAAAACAAATAGTATTTATACCATTTGCTGTTAGAGATCAATTTGCTTTTAGTAGAATCTATTTTCTTTTTCTTTTTCTTTTCATTATTATTATTATACTTTAAGTTCTGGGGTACATGTGCAGATCTTGCAAGATTGTTCATAGGTAAACACATGCCATGGTGGTTTGCTGCCTCCATCCCCCCATCACCTACATTAGGTATTTCTCCTAATGTTATCCCTCCCCAATCTCCCCAACCCTCCAACAGACCCAGTGTGTGATGTTTCCCTCCCTGTGTTCATGTGTTCTCATTGTTCAACACCCACTTATGACTGAGACCGTCCAGTGTTTGGTTTTTTGTTCTTGTGTCAGGTTGCTGAGAATGATGGTTTCCAGATTCATCCATGTCCCTGCAAAGGACATGAACCTTTCCTTTTTTATGGCTGCATAGTATTCCATGGTGTATATGTACCACACCTTCTTTATCCAGTTTGCAAGCTACCCATCTGACAAAGGGCTAATATCCAGAATCTACAAAGAACTAAAACAAATTTACAAGAAAAAAACAAACAACCCCATCAAAAAGTGGGCAAAGGATATGAACAGGCACTTTTCAAAAGAAGACATTTATATGGCCAACAAACACATGAAAAAATCTTCATCATCCCTGGTCATTAGAGAAATGCAAATCAAAACTATATTGAGATACCATCTCACGCCAGTTAGAATTGTGAGCATTACAAAATCTGGAGACAACAGATGCTGGAGAGCATGTGGAGAAATTGGAATGCTTTTACACTGTTGGTGGGAGTGTAAATTAGTGCAACCATTGTGGAAGACAGTGTGACGGTTCCTCAAGGATCTAGAAATAGAAATACCTTTTGACCCAGCAATCCCATTACTGAGTATATACCCAAAGGATTATAAATCGTTCTGTTATAAAGACACATGCACATGTATGTTCATTGAGGCACTGTTTACAATAGGAAAGACTTGTTGCTCCTTTTAATTGTTAAGGATCTCCTTGTTTTTGAGAATACTTAGGTGGGACTTTGTCCTCTATTTCAAATAAAGTCGGCCCCCTTGGAGTGAGCTAGGGAGCCCTCTGCTCTTACAACCTTCCTTTCCACTGGGAAGAAACTCTGTGCTCTTGCACCAGAGCTGTGAGTGGAGACAGTGGCCTGCTTCTCCTGGATTGACACCCTGTCTCTACTAGCACAGCACTGGGTGGGGACAGTAGCCTTTTGTGTTGGAACTTCTGCCTTATGAAGGAGCTAGGGATATGGCAATTAGAGTCCCTAGGGTAAAGCATCCACTCTATGAGTTGGGGCTTGGTAGGAAAAGGGAGCCCCTGTTTTCTTGATGCAGTTTCCCGGGATGGCGCTTCTGCAACCAGGAGATGGGGGTCCTGGGATGCAGCTTCTGCAACCAGGAGATGGGGGTGAGAGGATGGGAGAGGCCCATGGCCTGCCCCTGCTGGGGTGAAACTGGAGCACTACAGTGGAGCTGGGGGAGAGCACACCCGTCCTCTTGGCAGCCTCCACCCAGAGTAGAGCTTGCATCATGCTAAGCACTGGGGAGGAGATGGGAGCGGGTCATGGCTCAGATGATGCAGGCTCTTGTGTTCTTACTGATATTTTATCATTTTTCTTAAATAGTTTTCTACTTGCTGTGTGTCTTTAGGACAATTTCCAGAGATTTTCACATTTTATTTTTTATAATATTTGCCCCTCAAAAAATTATTTTACTAGAGAGAGCTTCTACTAAACTCTCCACTTTTTCATTCAAGAAATATTTATCTTCTTTTTTCTGAGGCACTGAAGTTAAAGGGTTTTTATTGACAGGGCCGGGGTGGAGAGAGCAGTGTGTGCCTCTTTGGGCAGGCAGGACAGGGCATGGAGAATACTAGGTGAAGCACTTTAGCTGACCAGATTCCAAGGACCTGAGAAACAAGAGCCAGAACATGGGCCTCCAACTGTCAGATTTTCTTGGGCTGAAGTATTAGTAGCAACCTTCTCACGCCTGACCAGACAAATAATCTTTGTGCCCTCTTTGGAGCATATGCTGAAGAGTGCAGAAGCCTATCCTAGACAGTAGAAAATTAAACTTGCATAATTGACACTGTGTGACAAATAACTAGTATTTTTCTTTCGGTTAAATGGTACTCAATGTATGTGGTTATTTAAGTTCATGTGTGGTATGATGAGTGATCCACAGGGGAAATTTAGTTAAATATAAAAAATGATGAAAAAGGTAACATTATTTTGGAGAGTCTTCTAATATAAAGTAATAAGTGTGTGGATGTTAAATTCTATTACATATTACTGTACTGGGAATCATCTATTTTAAGTGTACTTGGAAAAAGTTGCCTAGAAACAAGGAACAGAGATTACATTTTCTGACTCAAGTATGTTTCAGTATGAATAGGCATTTCTGGCTTAACCATACACATCTGTTTTATTGAAAAATGTTTGAGTTTATTGCTTTGAATTTCCAAGTTTGATCTAATTTGAATGGTTGCTACCATCCAAAATGACAAGATTATTAAGTTATGTATCTTTTGTTATTATTTACATAGATAGCTGTAAAATTTGATTGCTAAGTAGATATGGAAGAGATGCTTGATTGACCAGAATTGTCCACAGTTTTGAACTCTTGGCTACACTTTTACCTCTGGGTCTCTGAGTCCTCAAGATGTATCTCACTCTTCTACAAAGAGGGGGCTCTGCGATTTGCATCAAAGACAAAATAGATTACGAGGAAACTCTGGGGGCTTTGAGGCCAGGTGGGGATAAATGAGTGCAGAATTTATGAGTAGAACAGACTCAATAAAATCCCTCTGATGTTTCAAAAATAATATATATCTAATAGAAAACTTAATAAAGGTGGTAAAATATAAGATATCCCAAGTCCCAGTCTTAGAGGCAAATATGCTCCTACTTTTGTTATATTTTAGTATCTGTCTCTGCATACAGAAATGTGAGTGTGAATGTTGTTACATATATGATTTGTTAAACTGACTATTGGATTAGATAGCACATTATGGAAATACTTTCATACTATTTTCTTATTGGCTTCGTATCATTCTCTTGAATGCATGCACCATGAGGTTATTAACCAAACCCTGACTGATAATACACAGTTGTTTCCAGGGTTTTGTTATTAAGAACTACTATGCAGGGAACATCCGTTTATACATTTTTGATTCTTGATGAATATCTCTATGATACATTCCTAGGAGAAACGTTGAGAGTCAGAGGAGATGCTGTTTTATTTGTGACACTTGTTGCTAAATTGCACTCAGGAAAGATTCAATTCTGGTTTATACTTCCACCTGGTATGGGTCGTGCTTGGCACAGGGGTGCTCTCCTAGTCTGGTGTGGCTGAAACCTAAACCACCCTCTGCTTGACCAGCAGGGAGCTGCATCTGCCACAAGGAAGGGGTGCCTGTCCCTTCATCACACACAGGTTCTATAGGAGCAGGCAAGCTCCTGGTGCCAGGCTGTGAGGGCAGGCATTCCGCTACCCAGAGCAATTACTTCCAGGCATTATCAATGTTTTCATCCTGGGCAGCGTAAAATGTAAAGGCAATCTCATTTTTGTTTCTAATTTGTATCATTTTAACTATACAGTTTGAATACTATTTTACATGTTTGTTGACTATTCATATTTATTTCTTTTGTGAAATCCTTATTTATCAAATTTCTCAATATTTTTTATAATATACGAATCTTTATTGATTTACAAAGTCTTAATGGCTTCCATGTTCATCAATTATGTTGTTAACATTTTCTTGAGTTCACTCTTTAGTTTTCTCTTATTCATTTATTTGTGTCAACAATATGATTTAAATGTTTTATATGGAAAAAAATCACCTATGATTTCTAGCTTTGATGCCTTTGTTATCCCCAAATATATAAAACTGTTTACACCTTTTTTTTTTTCGAGACAGTCTTGCACTGTCGCCTCGGCTGCAGTGCTATGGTGCGATCTCTGCTCACTGCAATCCCTCCGCCTCCCAGGCTCAAGTGATTCTCCTGCCTCAGCTTCCTAACTAGCTGGGATTGCAGGCACCTGCCACCGTGCCTGGCCAATTTTTTGTATTTTTAGTAGAGATGTGGTTTCACTATGTTGGCCAGGCTGGTCTCGAACACTTGACTTCATGTTCCGCCCACCTTGGCCTTCCAATGTACAGGGATTACAGGCATGAGCCCCCATGCCAGGCTACCTTTTTACATTTAATTATTTATAATCCATTTGGGATTTTGTTTGGTCACAAGGAGCAAGATGGACATTCTATTTCTTCTTCCCTAGTGATTAGTCAGTTTATCCAACAGTCCATCTTCTCCTCACTGACTGGCAATTAAACTTTATCAAATGCCAAATTGCTTATACACTTGGGTTTAGTTCTGGTGTTTCCTTTGTTTTTCTTTGATCTAATATCCAATAGGTGTTGCTGCTTTAATTACTACAGCTTTGTAATTTTGCTTCATTATAATTCTTTTTCCAGGATTTGAAAAACGCTGAGGGCAAAAGCTTCTCCCCTCACAAGATGAGATCTTAACTTTTATTATCAGTACACATAGAAAATACATATGTGTATGGATTCATAGATGACAGATTCTCTGATTCAGTTTTAGGGATAACAAACCCACCAATCATTACTTGGCACCATGTTGAGGGATTCACGTTTCTATTTTGAGAGTGGGATGGACGGCACTCAGCACCTCAGTGTGCGGGTCATCACGGGTACACAGATCCCCTTGAGGTAACAGCTCTGCTCTGGGGCCAGTTTGCTCCACCCATGGGGTCAGAGGTATATCCAGCAGTTTTGCTCCTGGGGTCTGTCTCTGGGATAGAAGAGGTTTTAGAATCTCTAAGTTACAGTTTTGGAGAATTCTAATATTTATAAAGTTCTTTCACAATTTTTTTTTTTTTTTTTTGAGAAGGAGTGTTGCACTGTCGCCAGGCAGCAATAGCTGCTTTCCTGGAGAATCCTGTTGTCATGACAGGGTAGCCTCTGGGATGGAAGGAGGCAGTGACCACTAGTTCATGGAGCAGAATAAAGTCAGCTGTGGCTTAGCTTTCTAGATGGTGCTGTATGTGGGCTCCTCCTCTGGGGCAGTATAGCCCTGTGGGCATCAAGCAGCTCCCTAAAGTGAGCTCAGAATCTGTAGAGACTACAGGAGTTCCCAGCAACAAAGAATGCAGGTATCCGCAATCTTAATGGGAGTACTGGAGTTTGTTTGCTTACTTTTTCCGACTAAGGAAGTGGTCTTCTTGTTCCCAGCTGGTTCTGACTAGGAAGATGGTGTGGCAGCAGCAAGGTATTTGGATCTTCTCTCTATTTGACCATCTCTTAGGTTTCCTTGACCCACAGGTTTTCTGTCTCTTCTCTGCTGTCCAGGATTTTCTCTCAAACACTCCAATTCAAATGAACTTGTTCAGTCACTGTTTTTGTTCTTTATTCTGGAGGGCACAGGCATTCACCTCCTCTCATCTGCCATCTTGCTAGGCCATCCATGATCTTATTTGTAAAAAGTGGGCGGAATGAAATGGAAGAGAATGCAATCGTGTAAAATAGAACTGACTATATGAGAGAGCATCAAGGATTATTTCATAAAACTTTTGTTTCACTTGTATATATGGGGGTACTCAGAGTTACAATATAAATTTTCTATTTTTGTGTAGGGTCAAAAAGTTTGAGTTTTTAGGCATATATAATATGTTAGTAGCAGCTCTATAGAATAGACTTGTGGCAATGCCAATGTGAGCGAGTGATCTGTTGCCTTTTTGGTATAAAAATAGGGCTTCTATTAATATACTTAGATCAGTGGCATAACTTTCATATTCATACCTCTATTCTCAGTCACTCCACTTGCCACAGTATCTCTTGTCCTCACTCGTAGGGTCAGAGTTTTAGGCCTCACCTTTCCTGCATCGGGAGAAGCTGACATTGTTCCATGCTGTGCTCATGCTGGTTTTTGCAAACCTGAAGCTCCATTTCTCATGACTGGATTATGTGCTAATTTCCTCAAACCTCTGTACCTAGTTTGGTAAAGCAAAGCCCACCAAACAGCAGCGATGAAGGGGCCTTTGCAAGATCACTAGAACACTCCTTGCCTCTAGGGCCAGGCAGAGCCTGGGCCTTCCATAGAAAGAGCTAGAGAGATTGACTCACTGCTGAGGAGGCTGCTGCTCTTTCCTCAGGCCTGGGAACGATTTTTGTATTTTAAATAAGCTGCTTGTTCCAGATGGCAGGGCTTCCAGATCTAGGGATTTGTAGCTGGTCTGAAATCATTTGCAAGATATTTGGAGCCAGATTGCTTCAGTAAGTACACCCCAGACAGGGCCTGCACCCGGACTTCACCAGCACCACCCAGTGAGCCTCTTTGTGTTGCTTCTGGCATTTGGCTTGAATGTCAGGGTACTCCTTTCTGGTGGGACTCAGTATAAGGTGGCTGCATGGAGGTGTTTTTATCCTAGTGCTCTAGGACTAGGAAGGAAGAGTAGAGAAACAAGGAGAAGGCAGGAGACGAAGGCTTGTTATGAGCAAACGTGGATCACCTTGATTTCATGAAATTCTTACTATTTCAATGATTTGCTTAAAATTTTGTTGTACAGATTGCAAAAACAGTTCAAAGGTGACATATAGAATATTTACAACCTTCGGAAAACTGAAAAATCAGACACTAACAGAATTTATTGCAGTATATTAAATAATGGATGATCCTATGGAATGAGACTTTGTTCTTAGATGAAAGAATACAACTAAACATTTCATGTTTCTTAAGTTTTACAAATTTAGCATAACTACAGTAAGCAACTGAATGAGATGAAGAACAAAATTTTTATTTTAAAATTTTGATGGAAGTCTAAAGAAAACATTATTAAGGCCATATATATATAGCCATATATATAGACAGAGCCATATATAGATAGATAGATAGATAGATAGATTTATATATATATATATAATCATATATATAACCATTGTTAAGGCTATATATTTATATATATATGATTTTATATATATATGTATATATATACAATCAATACAATTAAATAAGAGGTACAGGTTAGAAGGTATCAAAGTCGATGACAGTATTTGTCACAATTTGATAGTTAACAAATACATGATTTTACTTTAAGTGGGGAAGTTTATTTAGTAAATGATCCTGGTAGAAGTGGTTATTTTTCTGGAAATAATATTGACCTCCTAATCCCTATCTCACCCCAAAATAAATGGATAAGAACTTCTAAGTGTAAAACAAAACAAAAGAAAACAATATGTATCTAGATTGAAAACTTAAAAGAATGTATTTTTAAAATAACTTGAGAGTAAGGATACCTTTTAAACCAAGATAGAAATCCCAAGACGTTTTCAAGGACTGTGTTACTATTTGACAACATAAGAAGTTGTAAATTCATTTCTGGCAAATACATTCAATAAACAAAGTTGAAAGGTGAAATTGACTGGGAAAGTATCTTCCCAATGCATTAGATACATAAAGGGTTATTATCCATAATATTATCTGTAATATTCAAAAAAGTTCTGAAAAATTGGTAAGAAAGCACATAGTGTTCCAATGGGGAAGTGGTACCACACACTCTGGACTGTTTCCATTGCTCAAAGGCCTGAGTATCGGTGCAGCCAACGCTTGTCTCCCTCTCCTCTCCCCTGCTGTGATGCCCCCTCAGAAGGCGTCTCCCCATTCTTAGTGCTCCACTGATAGAAAAATACTGCACTTCCCAAACAAGACTCTAGTTCCAGACACGCTTCCAGAATTCTTGGGAAACCCCCTCCTCTCCCCTGAAAATCCTGCCCTTGTACACTATATATCCTGATTTTTCTGTCGGGGGTTCCACTATGGCATCATCAGCAGATGGGGCACAGTCTCCTGAGGCCTGGGAGGAATCTGTCCCAGAAACCAGGAGGTGGGGACTTCTGACTAAATCAAGGGAAGATTGTCAAGGAGAAAGTCAACAAAAAGTGAAC
>CAUYLG010010723.1:0-92550 GCA_963573385.1 Cacajao melanocephalus | reverse complement strand
CCATGTGTTTTCATTGTTCAACACTCACCTATGAGTGAGAACATGTGGTGTTTGATTTTCTGTTCTTGTGTCAGTTTGCTGAGAATGATGGTTTCCAGATTCATCCATGTCCCTACAAAGGACATGAACTCATTGTTTTTAATGGCTGCATAGTATTCCATGGTGTATATGTGCCACATTTCCCTTGTCCAGTCTGTCATCAATGGGTATTTGGTTGGTTCCAGGTCTTTGCTATTGTAAACAGTGCCGCAGTGAACATAAGTGCATGTGTCTTTATAATAGAACGATTTATAATCCTTTGGATATATACCCAGTAATGGGATTGCTGGGTCAAATGAAATTTCTGTTTCTAGGTCATTGGGGAATTGCCACACTGTCTTCCACAATGGTTGAACTAGTTTACACTCCCACCAACAGTGTAAAAGTGTACCTATTTCTCCACATCCTTTCCAGCATCTGTTGTCTCCAGATTTTTTAATGATCGCCATTCTAACTGGCGTAAGATGGTATCTCAATGTGGTTTTGATTTGCATTTCTCTGATGACCAGTGATGATGAGCATTTTTTCATATGTTTGTTGGCCTCATAAATGTCTTCTTTTGAAAAGTGTCTGTTCATGTCCTTCACCCACTTTTGAATGGGTTTGTTTATCTTTTTCTTATAAATCTGTTGTAGTTTTTTGTAGATTCTGGATGTTAGCCCTTTGTCAGATGGGTAGATTGCAAAAATGTTTTTCCCATTCTGTTGGTTGCTGGTTCACTCTAATGATGGTTTCTTTTGCTGTGCAGAAGCTCTGCAGTTTAATTAGATCTCATTTGTCTATTTTGGCTTTTGTTGCCAATGTTTTGGTGTTTTAGTCATGAAGTCTTTGCCTATGCCCATGTCCTGAATGGTTTTGTCTAGGCTTTCTTCTAGGGTTTTTATGGTGTTAGGTCTTATGTTTAAGTCTCTAATCCATCTGGAGTTAATTTTAGTGTAAAGTGTCAGGAAGGGGTCCAGTTTCTGCTTTCTGCACATGGCTAGTCAGTTTTCCCAACATCATTTATGAAACAGGGGATCCTTTCCCCATTGCTTGTTTTTGTCAGGTTTGTCAAAGATCAGATGGTTGTAGATGTGTGGCATTGCCTCCGAGGCCTCTCTTCGGTTCCAGTGATTTGTATCTCTGTTTTGGTACCAGTACCATGCTGTTTTGATTACTGTAGCCTTGTAGTATAGTTTGAAGTCAGGTAGTGTGGTACCTCTAGCTTTGTTCTTTTTGCTTAGAATTGACTTGGCTATGTGGGCTCTCTTTTGGTTCCATATGAAGTTTAAGGTGGTTTTTTCCAGTTCTGTGAAGATGGTTATAGGTAGCTTGATGGGGATAGCATTGAATCTATAAATTACTTTGGGCAGTATGGCCATTTTAACAATATTGATTCTTCCTAACCATAAGCATGGAATGTTTTTCCCTCTGTTTGTGTCCTCTGTTATTTGGGTGAGCAGTGGTTTGTAGTTCTCCTTGAACAGGTCCTTTACAACCTTTGTTAATTGTATTCCTAGGCATTTTATTCTCTTTGTAGCAATTGTGAATGGCAGTTTGTATTTGATTTGGCTCTCTTTAAGTCTGTTATTGGTGTAAAGGAATGCTTGTGATTTCTGCACATTGATTTTGTATCCTGAGGCTTTGCAGAAGTTGCTTATAAGTTTCAGGAGATACTGGGCTGAGACGACGGGGTCTTCTAAATATACAATCATGTCGTCTGCAAATAGAGACAATTTGACTTCCCCCTTTCCTAATTGAATACTCTTTGTTTCTTTTTCTTGCCTGATTGATCTGGCTAGAATGTCCAATACTATATTGAATTGGAGTGGTGAGAGAGGGCATCCTTGTCTAGTGCCAGATTTCAAAGGGAATGCTTCCAGTTTTTGCCCATTCAGTATGATATTGGCTGTGGGTTTGTTGTATATAGCTTTTATTGTTTTGAGATACATTCCTTTGATACCTAGTTTATTGAGAGTTTTTAGCATAAAGGGCTGCTGAATTTTGTCGAAGGCCTTCTCTACATCTATTGAGGTAATCATGTGGTTCTTGTCTTTGGTTCTGTTTATGTGGTGGATTGTGTTTATAGACTTGCATATGTTGAACCAGGCTTGCATCCCCGGGATGAAGCCTACTTGATCGTGATGGACAAGATTTTTGATGTGCTGTTGCAATCGGTTTGCCAGTATTTTATTGAAGATTCTTGCATCTATGTTCATCATGGATATTGACCTGAAGTTTTCTTTTCTTGTTGAGTCTCTGCTGGGTTTTGGTATCAGTATGATATTGGTCTCATAAAATGATTTGAGAAGGATTCCTTCTTTTTGGATTGTTTGGAATAGTTTCAGCAGGAGTGGTACTAGCTACTCTTTATATGTCTGGTAGAATTCGGCTGTGAACCCATCTGGACCTGGGCTTATTTTGGTTGGTAGGCTATTAATTCCTCCCTCAACTTCAGCCCTTGTTATTGGTCTATTCAGGGTTTCGACTTCTTCCTGGTTTAGGCTTGGGAGGGTGCAGGTGTCCAGGAATTTATCCATTTCTTCCTGGTTTAGGCTTGGGAGGGTGCAGGTGTCCAGGAATTTATCCATTTCTTCCAGGTTTACTGGTTTATGTGCATAGAGTTGTTTGTAGTGATCTCTAATGGTAGTTTGTATTTCTGTGGGATTGGTGGTGATATCCCCTTTATTGTTTTTATTGCATCTATTTGATTCTTCTCTCTTTTCCTTTTTATTAATGTGGCTAGTGGTCTATTTTGTTGATCTTTTCAAAAAACCACATCCTGGATTTATTAATTTTTTGAAGGGTTTCTGTGTCTCTGTCTCCTTCAGTTCTGCTCTGATCTTAGTTATTTCTTGTCTTTTTCTAGCTTTTGAGTTTTTTTGATCTTGCTCCTCCAGCTCTTTCAATTTTGATGATAGGGTGTCGATTTTAGATCTTTCCTTGCTTCTCATGTAGGCATTTATTGCTATAAATTTTCCTCTAGACACTGCTTTAAATGTGACCCAGAGATTCTGGTAATTTTTGTCTTTGTTCTTGTTGGTTTCAAAGAACATCTTTATTTCTGCCTTCATTTCATTGTTTATCCAGTCAACACTCAAAAGCCAGTTGTTCAGTTTCCATGAAGTTGTGCGTTTCTGAGTTAGTTTCTTAATCCTGAGTTCTAATTTGACTGCACTGTGGTCTGAGAGACTGTTTGTTATGATTTCCATTCTGCATTTGCTGAGGAGTGATTTGCTTCCAAGTATGTGGTCAGTTTTAGAGTAGGTGTGATGTGATACTGAGAAGAATGTATATTCTGTAGATTTGGGGTGGAGAGTTCTGTAGACGTCTGTTAGGTTTGCTTGGAGCAGATCTGAGTTCAAGTCCTGGATATCCTTGTTAATTTTCTGTCCCGCTGATCAGTCTAATATTGACAGTGGAGTGTTAAAGTCTATTATTGTGTGGGAGTCTAAGTCTCTTTGTAGGTCATTAAGAACTCGCTTTATGTATCTGGGTGCTCCTGTATTGGGTGTATATATATTTAGGATCATTAGCTCTTCTTGTTGCATTGATCCTTTTACCGTTATGTAATGCCCTTCTTTGTGTCTTTTGATCTTTGTTGGTTTAAAGTCTATTTTATCATAGACTAGGATTGCAACTCCTGCTTTTTTTTGCTCTCCATTTGCTTGGTTAATCTTCCTCCGTCCCTTTATTTTGAGCCTATGTGTGTCCTTTCATGTGAGATGGGTTTCCTGGATACAGCACACTGATGGGTTTTAACATTTAATCCAATTTGCCAGTCCGTGTCTTTTTATTGGGGCATTTAGCCCATTTACATTTAAGGTTAATATTGTTATGTGTGAATTCGATCCTGCCATTTTGATACTAGCTGGTGGTTTTGCCAATTAGTTGATGCAGTTTCTTCATTGTGTCGCTGCTCTTTACTATTTGGTACTTTTTTGGAGTGACCGGTACTGGTTGTTCCTTTCTATGTTTACTGCTTCTTTCAGGAGTTCTTGTAAGGCAGGCCTGGTGGTGATGAAATCTCTGAGCAATTGCTTCTTTGTAAAGGATATTATTTCTCCTTCACTAATGAAGCTTAGTTTGGCTGGATATGAAATTCTAGGTTGAAAGTTCTTTCCTTTAAGGACGTTGAATACTGGCCCCCCACTCTCTTCTGGCTTGCAGGGTTTCTGCGGAGAGATCCACTGTGAGTCTGATGGGCTTCCATTTGTGGGTAACCCGACCTTTCTCTCTGGTTGCCCTTAGCATTTTTTCCTTCATTTCAATGCTGGTGAATCTGATGATTATGTGCCTTGGGGTTGCTCTTCTTGAGGAATATCTTTGTAGTGTTTCCTGGACTTGAATATTGGCCTGTCTTCTAGGTTGGGGAAGTTTTCCTGGATAATATCCTGAAGAGTGTTTTCCAGCTTAGATTCATTCCGTCTGTCACATTCAGGTACACCTATCAAACATAGATTAGGTCTTTTCACATAATTCCATATTTCTTGGAGGCTCTGTTCATTTCTTTTCACTTTTTTCTCTAATCTTGCTTTCTCATTTTATTTCATTGAGTTGATCTTCAACCTCTGATATCCTTTCTTCTGTTTGGTCGATTCAGCTATTGAAACTTGTGTATGCTTTGCAAAGTTCTTTTGTAGTGTTTTTCAGCTCCATCAATTCATTTATATTCTTCTCTAAGCTGTTTATTCTCATTATCATTTCATTAAACCTTTTTTCAAGGTTCTTAGTTTCTTTGCATTGGGTTAGAATGTGTTCTTTTAGCTCAGAGAAGTTTGTTATTATGCACTTTCTGAAGCCTGTTTCTGTCAATTCATCAGACTCATTCTTCATCCAACTTTGTTCACTTGCTGGTGAGGAGTTGCGATCCCTTGGAGGAGAAGAGGCGTCTGGTTTTGGGTGTTTTCATCCTTTTTGCACTGGTTTCTTCCCATCTTTGTGGATTTATCTACCTGCAGTCTTCGTAGTTGGTAACTTTTGGATGGGTTCTCTGTTTGGATGTCCTGTTTGTTGATGATGAATTGTTTCTTTCTGTTTTATAGTTTTCTTTCTAACAGTCAGTCCCCTCTGCTGTAGGACTGCTGGA
Organism: Cacajao melanocephalus; assembly: GCA_963573385.1. NCBI lineage: Eukaryota > Metazoa > Chordata > Mammalia > Primates > Pitheciidae > Cacajao > Cacajao melanocephalus. The sequence continues at coordinate 87,443 of CAUYLG010010723.1, read as the reverse complement.
GGTCCACTCCAGACCCTGCTTGCCTGGGATCGCCTGTGGTGGCTGCAGAACAGTAAGGGTTTTTGCCAGTTTTTTATTCTGTTATCTTCATCCCAGAAAGATTCCCGCCAGATGTCAGCCTGAGCTCTCCTTTATGAGGTGTCTCTTTGGATATATGGGGGTCAGGGAGCTGCTTGAAGAGACAATCTGTCCCTTATAGGAGCTCAGGTGCTGAGCTGTGAGCTCTGTTGTTCCATTCAGAGCTGCTGGGCAGGTACATTTAAGTCTGCTGCAGTGGAACTCATAACCACCTTTTTTCCCAGATGTTCTGTCCTGGGAGGTGAGGCTTTATTTATAAGTTCCTGATGTGCTGCTGCCTTTTTTCAGAGATGCCCTGCCCTGCAAGAAGGTTGCCTAGTCACAGTCTGCCAGGAGAGGCATTGCTGAGCTGCTGTGGGCTCTGCCTGGCTGCTGTGTGATCTTCCTTGTGGTTTTGTTTATAGAGGTATAGTTAGAACTGCCTTGGTAATGGTGGTCTGCCTCAGTAATGGTGTACTGCCTCTGTAATGGTGGACTGCCTCGGTAATGGCCAACTGCCTCGGTAATGGCGGACGTCCTTCCCCCCACAAAGCTGGACCATCGCAGCTGAAACATCCACCCAGGTTTGTGTGAGTTTTTGTGTGGAGACCTACTGCACCAGCTGAAACAGCCATGCTGGAAACTCGCAGCGCTTTTCAGCCCGGGAATCTCCTGGTTTGTGGGCAGTAAAAACTCAGTTGGAAATGTGGTGATCACTCACCCTCTGCTTTGTCCTCACTGGGAAATGCACTCCAGAGCTGTTCCTATTCAGTCATCTTGGATTCCTCTGTATGTCTTTTTTTGAAGAAATGTCTATTCAAGTCCTTTGCTCACTTTTTAGTTGGGTTTTTTTTGTTTTGTTTTTTGCTTTTGAGCCATGGGAGCTGCTTATATATTTTGGATATTAACACCTCATCAGATAAATGGTTTGCAAGTATTTTCTCCTGCTATGTAGGTTGCCCTTTTACTCTGTTGATTGTTTTGTTTGCTGTGCACAAGGTGTTTAGTTTGATATAATCCTGCTTGTCTATTTCTGTTTTTGTTTCCTGTGCTTTTGATATCATATCCAAGAAATCATTGCCAAGGCCAATGTTAAGAAGATTTTGCCCTATGTTTTCTTGTAAGAGGGTTGTCATTTCATGTTTTACATTTAAGCCTTTAATCCATTTTGAGTTGATTTTTTGTATCATATGAGATAAAGGTCCAGTTTTATTCTTTTGCATGTTAATATTCAGTTTTCTGAATAGCATTTATTGAAGTGACTGTCCTTTTCCCATTTTTTCATTCTTGGCGCCCTTGTTGAAGATCAGTTGACCCATTGCTTCATTTATCAATAAAACATACTCCTGTATTTCCTATTTGCCAATCCTATTTGTTTTCATCATTCACAAAACCTTTTTTCTCCAGCTTCTTCAAAGTAATTTTTACATGATCCCAGGACTTCAGTGTATCTGTTAACATATATGTACATTCAGGTTTAGCTATAACTGGCTTTACTTAAAAAAATATTGTTCATGGTTTTATGAGGCTTATGGTTTACCATCTATAAATAATCCTTAATAAGCTAAGAATCTACTTCCTTTATAATTCTCCATAATACACTGGCCTGCTATCACCTGTTGACATCTTGCATGAAGAGCAAACATTATTTAACTCACATTGCAATATCGGACTTCTGTATATAAGCCTTCAAATTAGCATATTCCTAAGGCTTGAGAAAAATCAGTCGAGGATGATAATACCACAAGTAAGCATTAACCCTAAGTAACACTTGTGAGTAGATTAAATTATATTAAAATACTTTGATAAATAAAAATTGATACTTAAGGCCAGGTGCGGTGGCTTATGCCTGTAATCCCAGCACTTTAGGAGGCCGAGGTGGGTGGATCACCTGAGGTCGAGAATTCAAGGCCAGACTGAACCAACATGGAGAAACTCTGTCTCTACTAAAAATACAAAATTAGCCAGGAGTGGAGACACATGCCTGTAATCCCAACTCGGGAGGCTGAGGCAGGAGAATTGCTTGAACCTGGGAGGTGGAGGTTGCAGTGAGCTGAGATCCCATCATTGCACTCTAGCCTAGGCAACAAGGGCAAAACTCCACCTAAAAAAAAAAAAGATAATTAAAATACAAGTTACTATTATTGGTAATAGAAAAACGATAAAGGACTTACTGAATTATGCTTATTTAAAAGACATTTTGAAAATGGTTTACAGCAAAATACATATGAATTTTATAGTACAATAAAAATAAAAGACAAGAAGCGCATTTTCTAAAATTTTATTGTTTCCCAAAACTATTTCAGTGAATAGATTTATATTTCTTTAACCAGAGTTCAGACGAATTCCAACCACTAGTATTGGACTGTAGACCTTTTATTTCTTTCATGCACCAAAAGGAGTAAATTAAATATAAAATATGGCCAGAGATAATTTTTGGAAAAGAAAACATCTCTTGGCAAGAATTTAACCTGGAATTTTCTTATTAATAAATGAGGAGTGTGTTTGGTGGACTGGATTGTGTTGTGCAGGCTTTCCCATGGACCAATGCCCAGTTTGAATATTCCTTTTTTGAATACATAAACAGATGTGCACAAATTCTTTTTTGCCATTTTCATTACTCAGAAGCTTTAAGAAGAAAGTTGCCCAAATAAAATACTAACTATGGAAAAATGATTTCAAATGCAAATGTGTCCCTTTGTTTTATTTTTAACTAGCTTTAGCCCTTACTCTGTACTCCACATTGGTTTCAGTTTAGTAAACACAACTTTGTTTAGTGTAAAGAATTAATAACAACTCAAATAACAGAGAATGCATGGCTGGTAGAAATTACTTCTTAATCTGAAATCAGTTTTATCATTGAATGCTTCATCAATAGTATTTCTATGTCCAGTGTAGAGGTTTCGCCCTGTGAGAAGAGATTTATTACCAAACCAGTTAACTTTCCATGTAGTTGCACCATTTTACCTGACATTGGGTAGATAAAGGGTTTGGGTACATAAAGATCTGAAAAAGGCCATCAGATTGACAGCCCACGGTGATTTTTTGGAAAAACTAGTAGATGATACTCAAATTATTGAAATGTAGATTTTAAAAAATTGTGGCTGGGCACAGTGTCTCATGCCTGTAATTCCAGCATTTTGGGAGGCCAAGGCAGGTGGATCACTAGGGGTCAGGAATTCAAGACCAGCCTGGCCAACATGGTTAAACCCTATCTCTACTAAAAATACAAAATTAGCCAGGCGTGGTGGCACATGCCTATAATCCCAGCTACTCAAGAGGTTGAGGCAGGAGAATTGCTTGAACCCTGGAGGTGGAGATTGCAGTGAGTCAAAATCGTGACATTGCACTCCAGCCTGGGCGACAGAGTGAGACTCCATAACCAGTTTCCACTGTAACCCACCCCACCCCCACCTCACAATTCTAAGCACTAATTACTGTTCCCATATAATAGTAGAGATGTGTGGAGATATACTCTTCAAAGAAACCCTTAGTACCATGTAATCTGGCTACAAGACAGACTTTTTGAAATTGTATTTTTATCCTGGCAACTTGGGGGCACATGGGATCTGTATGGTTGGTCCTTTTTAATGTTCTTCATCACTGGGAATGACATTTCTGTGGTATTCTGGGCCATTCTCGCCCTCGGAGGTACACATCCATCACCTCCCATGGTAAATCCCCACCCGATAATTGCCAGTCTGATTATGGATAAGCTTTCTTTTCATTTAGTGACATGGGAACTAAATTTTAATCTTAACAAGTGTCAAAAAAAGCATCTTTAATTTTAAAAAGGAAAGCATTCAACCTTTGGGTTTAAAATCTGAGCAATTTAATGAAAAGATTAAACTGTAAGAAAGTAGTTTAAGTAGTTTAAGCTTCATAATTGCCAGACCACACAGCATCATAGTGCTTAGTAGTTACGTTAATTTTTTTTTTGACTTTTGAATATATTGAGACATCATGGAACTGAAGTTTGGAAAAGTTGGTGGTTTGTGGGATTTCATATTGGCAGCTGACTCTTCTCAACCTCTTGGTGAAATGAAGTTATTTATAACTGCTTTTCTAATGTACTCTGTTTTATGTTGAGTCCAAATTTCAGTTTTCAAAGCTAAGTGCAGTAAAAATGATGTAACTAAATGTAAACATTTTAGTAGAAAACTATACATGAAACCAGCATTTATGTTAAAATATTTCTTTTTGTTCTAATTGGCAATATCTTATTTTGCCCCTTTGAGCTATAACTTTTGATAATAAGTCCTAGTTCTGAGAAACTTTCTCATCTTAAACTAAACCTCATCTTGAACTAAACCACACATACATAAGCATTTATTTCCCCACAGAATTTTCATAGAAAAAAATAAAACCATTCCACGGAGAATTCTAGTTCTGAAGAATGTGTTCCAATTCTGTTTTTAAAATGCAATTACACAGAAGGCAGCAAGAGAGTTACAAAACTAGCAAATGGAAGAATAAAGTATAAAACAAACACCTTAAAATGATTTAATTTGTTTAAACTTTTAAAAAGTTCCAGACTTATTTTGACTGAAAATTAAATGTTACCAGGGAGGTTGATGCTACATAATTATATAATTAGCTTAATTAGTTGATATGGGTCATGAAGTAGATGCCCTATTCTGGTAAAGTTAGTTTCAGAATTCTAGAGGAAGCCTCTCATGCCCTTAAGAATGAAGCTAAGTTCATATTATGTAGTTGTTATTATAACCTTATGGGGGTCAAATCCTGAGAAGACAATGGTGTGACATATTGCCAAAGCATGAGTTTTGGTAATGAACATATCTAGGTGTGCATAGAATAGATTTCAGTGAACATTTCATTATCGTCATCATTATAATTGTTGGATCATGATGCCATAGTTATAAGCCCTGTAGATCTGGAGTCAGAAATTCGTGAGTCTGAAGCCTACAAACTGTATAACCATATTACCTTGGACAAGTTACTTAAATGTTAAATCATTTTCAGTTTTCTCACATTTAAAATTACAATAATAACAAAAATGCCCACCTCATACATTTGCAAGGCTTCTGACAGATTATGAAAAGCACCTAGTACAATCTTCACACTCGTATGGCACTATAATAATAAGTGCTCTGTAAATGTTAAATACTGTTGCATAATAATGATTAATTCTATTATTAATTTTTATTCTTCATGATCCCCTTCCCTCAATTTCCCCTGTATCCCAGGCCATATTCCAGGTTGGATGAGTATAATACACACACTTCCCAAGAGCTACATGAGTGGAATGCTTTACTGAGTCCTTGGTCTGATTTAGAAGGATCTCAGAAGTGGTATTCAGTACCCCAGTGGATGTGCTGCCATGCGAAGCTTCATCAGAGTTCAATGGCAGGGGTTGGTTTGCTCTTCCTTGAGTCCTTCATGTCTATTGTTCTGACCAAATTACCATGAAAAAAATCAGAGTTAGAGGAATTGGAGTGGCTGATGCCTCCAACAGATTGACTTGAAATTCAACAGAAGTTCCCCTCTCCCTCTATTAAAAAAAATCTTAATTGCCTTCATGTATCATTGTAGGTTCTTTAGATTATTTTTTTCATTGTAATCTTATAAAGCCAGAATCTATATGGTCCAGTCTCTCAGAGCAGGGTCAAATAGACAGGTCAATAACCAAATGTTCATTAAAAAGAATTTTGTTTGGATTTTTAAAGTGTCCTGAAAGGAGGATATTTACAAATCCCATTTTCTTCTTCCAACCCCATGCTACAACTGCTCTCCTCTCTCTCTATCCCATAGCTTAGTAAAAATCTCACCATTATTCTAAGCCCCTGTGGCGCCTGTTCCTTTCCTTCTTTTTTTCCCTATTGATTTTCTATCACATATGGGCCAACTACTTGTCCAGAAAAAGTCCTCTCCTCAAAAAAAGATGGGAAGGGAAGACTGCGCTAATCAAGACAAACATCAAATGATGAACACCTGTAAGTTCACTAGTTTAGCATAGTTTACTGAGAGAACAAAAGGAAATGGCTGGAACCTTGGGCTCTGAGATGAGCCTAGATGGGCATGAAGGGGCAGCAGTTGTGATGAAGGCACTCTTAAGGTGGAGTGAGGTTATATATAGGGGTGCTCACTCAAGAGCCCTTCAATAATTTTCACTTATTCTCCAAGTAGTAGTAGGTATGCTTTTTGTGTTTAGCTGGGTTTCAGGAAAGGCAGCGTTCAGAAGAGGAGTTCTAGCTCTGTGAAGACTGGATATGCTCAGAAAACATTCCCAATGAGAAGAGTTAACTTTCTTAAAAAGTTGTACCTGGTTACACAGGAGCTTGATCTCCATTTACTGTTAAACGTGCAGCAGTTTGCAAAGTGACTACTTGGGAATACTTGTTTATTATAAGAGCAATTAACGTAAATATTAAGGAAATAATATTTTCAACAGTTATCTTTGGCCACATCTTCCCGTCCATTCCCAGTTTCATATCTTAATTAAACCTTTAGCATGTCAGCAGCTTCCTAACCTGTCTCCTTGACCTAGTCCTTTCAGTATCCAATGCATTTGACATCATGCTGTTGGAATAGTTTCCCTGAAACACAGCTCCAATCATGACACTTTGCTGAAACTGTAGCTACCTTTCCATTACCAAGTTCATGTACTCTACATTTGTCAGTTTGGCATTCCAAGATCCTCTGCAGTCTGGTCCTTGTCTGCCTCCTATCTGTATTTCACCTGCTCACCTCTCTGCTCTCCTCCAACCAAAATGAACCCCTGACCCCACGTCTGCTTTCCCTACATTGTACCTTTCCTTATGCTCTTCCTAGCCCCCCTCAAAAATCTTCTTTTTCTTCCTCCATCTATTCACATCCTACTATATTCTTCTGAACTGAGATCAAATGGAGCCTTTTCCTGTTCTGTCCCAGTTCTTAAGATATATTTCTATTAAAAGGTTTTCTTTCTGATTTCTTGAATTTATATACAGAAAAATCAGACCTGAGTTATACACATTTATTAAGTTCTTTTATTGAAACATGTAAGATATAGTAAATCAAGATATTTTTGAGATCTAGAATGTAAACATTATGTGTGTATACACACATACACACATATACATAGTGTGTGTATATATACACATTATGTGTGTGTATGTGAGTACATACACACATACATACATACACACACATACATATCATGGTGCAAGTCAGTTTTATGTAGATAATTCTATGTCTGACATTTCGAGGGCAGGATATATATCTAAGTAACTTTTTATTTTCCAAAAACAATTGATTGTGTAATATAAATGTTTGATGATGAATTGGACATGAAGCCTTTGCACCTTGTAGATATCTAAACTGATAGTAATTCCTTGCCAATTGTTCTTAGTAAAATCAATATGGTTTTTGTTTTATGCTTTTGCAATACATTGTAACACACATAAAGAAAAGTGCATAATTCCTTTTAGTAAAATAAATATGGCTTTTGTTTTATGCTTTTGTAATACATTGTAACACACATAAAGAAAAGTGCCTAATTCCTAAGTGTTCAATGAGTTATCCTTACACCAGTATAATCACCACTCAGATTAAGAAACAGAACTTTCCCAGATCCCCAAAAGCCTTCCTCATGGCATTTTTCAATCACCAAACCCACTTTTTTCCTCAAAGGTAACTATCATCTTTACTATAATTTTTTGCCCATGTGATATGAATTCATTTATGTCTGGTGTTGTTTGCCGAGTATTGTTTTGAGCTTTATTGGTGATGTTGCTTGTAGCAATGTTCATTTACTTTTATTGTCCTTTATACTCTATTGGATGAATATATATTTATCTATTTTAATGTTGATGGACATTTGAGCTACTGCCAGTTTAGGATATTATGAATAATGCTTCTACACATATTCTTGCATGCTTTATTTGGTGATAATAGGCATGTATTTCTCTTGGATATATCCTTAGTATTGGACTTTCTAGATTATGGGATATCCATATAATTAGTTTAGGTAGACATTGCCACCTAAATTATCCCAAGTGGCCATAACGATTTATACTCCCACTAATAATGGATGAAAGTTCCTACTGTTATGAAATTCCTGTTCAAGTATTTTGCCCATTTCTCTATGGGGTTGTCTGTCTTGACTTATGAGTTTTAGAAATACCAGATAGCATCCAACTATAACATTTTTGGTAATTAAATATGTATTATAAATGTCTTTCCCTACTTTGTAGTTTGCCATTTGACTGTCATAATGATGGCTTTTTTCTTTTTTAAATTTTATTTATTATACTTTAAGTTCTGGGGTACAAGTGCAGATTGTGCAGGTTTGTTACATAGGTATACATGTGCCATGGTGGTGGTTTGCTGCATCCATCGCTCCGTCATCTACCTTAGGTATTTCTTCTAATACTATCCCTTCCCAATCCCCCTACCCCCTGCTATTCCTCCCCTAGCCCTACCCCCAGGCCCTGGTATGTGATGTTCCCCTCTCTGTGTCCATGTGTTCTCATTGTTCAACACCCACTTATGAGTGATAACATGTGGTATTTGGTTTTCAGTTCTTGTGTCAGCTTGCTGAGAATGATGGTTTCCAGTTTTATCCATGTTCCTGCAAAGGACAGGAACTCATCCTTTTTTATGGCTGCATAGTATTCCGTGGTATATATGTTTCACATTTTCTTTATCCAGTCTATCATTGATGGGCATTTGGGTTGGTTCCAAGTCTTTGTTATTGTGAACAGTGCTGTGATGAACATACGTGTGCATGTGTCTTTATAATAGAATGATTTATAATCCTTTGGGTATATACCCAGTAATGGGATTGCTGGGTCAAATGGTATTTTTTTATCTAGATCCTTGAGGAATTGCCACATTGTCTTCCACAATGGTTGAATTAATTTACAATCCCCCCAATAGTGTAAAAGCCTTTCTATGTCTCCTCATCCTTTCCAACATCTGTTGTCTCCTGATTTTTAATGATTGCAATTCTAACTGGCATGAGGTGCTATCTCAATGTGGTTTTGATTTACATTTCTCTAATAACCAGTGATGATGAGCCTTTTTTCATGTTTGTTGATTGCATGAATGTCTTCTTCTGAAAAGTGTCTGTTCTTATCCTTTTCTTTTTAAAAATATACTTGTTTTTCTTTTGAGCAAAAAAATTTTAAAGCAAGACAGACTTAATTTTTTAGATTTTAGCCTCACAGCATAATTGAGAAAAAGGTACAGAGATTTCCCATGTATCTCCTACCCCAGTATTCACAGCTCCCCAACTATCAGAGTATTACATTTGTTACAATCAATGAACCTTCATTGGTACATCATTATCACCCCAAATTCATAGTTCACACAAGGGTTCACTCTTGTTTCTCTAGGTTTGTATAAATATTTAATAATATGCATCTACTTTAATGTCTTTTGATAAAAAAAAATTCCTAATTTTAATGTGGTTCATTTTATCAGTTTTTTTTCTTAGAGTGTTTTCTCCTTCTTGTTTATGACATTCTTACCTATTCTAAGTTAATGAATACCCTCTTTTTATCTGCTACGTTTTCTTTTAGAAGATTATCTTATCTCTCACATTTAGATCTATAATTCTTCTGAAATAGAATTATTGTGTATGGCATAAAAAGGGGCACAAGATTCATTTTCTTTATGTATGGGTATTTAGTTGATGTAGTACTGTTTAAAAGACCGTGTAGTGTCACATTTGTTGTATATGGAGTAGCATATGTATGTAGGTTTATTTCAGAGCTCTCTATTGTAATCTATTGAGCCATTTATTTATCCTTATTCCACAATTGGTTTTTTTTTGTTTGTTGCTGGTATAGAAATATATTTTTAAGTCTTAACATAAAATTTCTGTATGCTTATCTTCTCAAATTCACTTATTTTAATAGTTTACATGTAGATCTATGTAAATAATTATGCAACATTTTCTAACTTTATGCATTTTACTTATTTTTCTTGCCTTATTTCAGTGGTCAGACCTCAATTATAATGTTGAATGACTGTGGTGATTATGGGCATATCTTTCTTTTTGTGGTACCATAGAGAAGTCTTTTAATAATTCACCATTAAGTGTGAGTTTTTTGGTAGATTTTTTGTGCCTGTATGTGTGTATGTTTTATCAGAGAAGTACTCTTTTTATTTCAATTGTTTATTTATTCATTCATTTACTAATTTTTTTAGAGGTAGGATCTTGCATGGTCATTTAGGCTCAAGTGTAGTGGTGCAATCATAGCTCTCTGTGGCCTCAAAATCCTGGGCTCAAGTGAGCCTCCTGCCTCAGCCTCCCAAAGTACTGGGATTATGGGCATGAGCCACCATACCTGCCTTATTTCAAAATTTTAAAAATTATTTTAAAATTACAAATGGATTTTGAATTTTATTAAATATTTTTTCATTATTATTGAGATAATCATTTTTTATTCATTTCCAGTTTAATTCCTCTGCAGCAAGACACCATGATTTCAATCTTCTGACATTTGTTGAGATTTATTTTATGGTCCAGCATATAGTCAATTTTAATAAATATCCCTATGCACTACAAAATGATTGTTTTGCAATTTTGAGAGGAGGTGTTCTATACAGTACAGTTAATTCATATTTGTTAAGTATATTGTTTCTCTCTTTTATAGACTGATTATATTTCTACCTGCTAGGTCTATCAGTTATTCTAAGAGATGAGTTGAAATCTAATAAGATATTAGATTTGTCTATATGTCCTCTAAGCATTATGAATTTTTACCTTTGCCTTTGTGAAAGCTGTTATTTAGTGCATATAAATTTAGAATTAAAGTTTTTGATAATTTAATCATTTTATTATTATGAGATGTCCCTTTTAACTCTAGTAAAACTTATGTTCTTACTTCTTTGGTATTATAGTAGAGCTATATCAACTTTTTTTTGGTTTGTGTTTGGCTTATATTTACCATTTTTACCATAAGCCTTTGTGTTTCCTTGTGTAACAATTGTCTCTTGCAAGATATATATGGTTTTTATTTTATTCAGTTGGATAGTCTTTGTTTAGTAACCGGAGTATTTAATCTGTTTAGTTTAATTTACTAGTACATTTTGGCTTTATTCTATCATTATACTTTTTTTTTCTATTTGTGATTTTCGTTCTATGTTAATGTTTCTTTCCTGTTTTGCCTCACTTTAATGAATCTATTTTTTTAATATTCCATTATCCCACCATCAATTTGTTATTTACACAAGTTGTAATTCTTTAAGTGCTTACTCTAGAGAGCACAACATGTAATACATCCTAAAATTAGTAAAATTAGAGATAAGTCATTACATTTATTAATACTCATTGAAATAACCTAACAACATTCAACTCTATTAGCTCCCTACTATCTTTTATGTTATCGTTGTTAAATGCTATTTTTTTATACAGTAATAATTTATGTACATTTACCATCATATATATCCTTTCTATGATACTTAAATTTTCTTTACATCTTTGTGCTTTCATATGGATTCATTTTCTTTCTGTCTGAAGAATACCATTTATCATCTCCTTTAGTGTGATCTGTTGGTAACAAATTCTCTAGTTTTTGTTTCTCTGAAAGTATACATATTTACTTTTATTTTCAAAGGATATTTTTGTCAAGTATAGAATTCCTGGTTGCCAGATTTTTTTTCAGACTTTTGAGGCTACCATTCTATTTTCCTATGGGTTTCACTGCTTCAATTAAAAAGCTGTTATCTTATTCTTTCTTTGAAGGTTGCAGATATTTTTGTCTGTCTGCTCTCAGAAGTTTTCTGTTTTTCATTGTAACAGTTTTACTGTGTTATACCTAGGGGTGTGTGTGTGTGTGTGTGTGTGTGTGTGTGTGTGTGTGTATTAGTCTGTTCTTGTGCTGCTGATAAAGACATATCTGAGACTAGGTAATTTATAAAGGAAAAAGGTTTAATGGACTCACAGTTCCGCATGGCTGGGGAGGCCTCACAGTCATGGTGGAAAATGAAGGAAGAGCAAAGGGACATCTTACATGGTGGCAGGCAAGAGAGCATGTGCAAGGGAACTCCCCTTTGTAAAACCATCTTCTGAGATGTATTCAATATCATGAGAATGACATGAAAAAAACCTACCCCCATGAGTCAATTATCTTCTACTGGGTCCCTCCCACAACATCTGGGAATTATGAGAGCTACAATCAAGATGAGATTTGAGATTTGGGTGGGGACACAGTCAAACCATATCAGTGTCTTTTATATTTATTGTGCTAGTCATTTACAGTGACTCTTGAAATCTGTGACATGATTTTTTATCAGTTTTAGACAATTCAAAGTGATTATTTCTTCAAATACTGCTTTTGCTGTATTCTGTCCTTTTGAGACTTCAGTTATATAGAGGTTAGAATGTCTTCCATGACTCCACATCTCATGTTCTTTTTTCTATGTTTTTAAAATTCTTTTCTTTATTTAATATGGCTACTTTTATTTGGACTTATTTTCCAGTTTACTAATTCTGTCTTCTGTTATTAAACTTGACTATAGAGTTATTAAATTTCAGTTACTGCTTTTTAAAATTCTAACATTTCAGTTTCAAAAATTATTTGTAATTTCCAGTTTTGTACTAAAATTGCCAATATTTTTATCACGTTACTGAAACATATTTGACACAATTATTTTAAAGTTCATTTCTGATAATTCCATGATCTCCCATGGGTCTCCTTCTGTTACATGCCTTCTACTTTTTTTACTCAGTTTTAGGTTATGAGGTGTTGCCTTGGTATACCTAATTGTTTTTTATTGAATCCCAACAGTAGGCATGAAAAATTGTAGAGAAAGTGTGAGGCTCTGGATTATGTGATCTTCTTTCATGGAGGATTTACTTTTGCTCCTGATGGGCAGGAAGACTAGGGTCAGATCACCTTAATCCAATTATAGACTGAACAGATATAAAGCAGGATTTCAGTCTTATTGAGTACACAGTTATTAACAGTTTAAGTTTAGCCTTCCTGGATTTCAACTGGTTGGACCTGATTCCAGTTTTTGTCCCTCCAGCCATTGAAGACTTTAGAAGCTTTGCTCAACTTCCTAGCCTCTCAGCTTCTAATTTATGCTTATTTACTGATTTCTTAGGAGTGTTTTGTAGTTGGCGAATACCTCAGAAAAACACTAAATGTTGGGCTGACCTCTCTGGACTTCACTTTTCTCTAGGATATTGGCCCCTCAATTCCTTGCTGCTTAGGAGTTGTCCAATGCCTTGTTTTTGTATTTTTAGTTGGGCTTTTCTAATTAATCTTGTGGGAGGGTTGATTATCAGTAAATGAATCCTCCATCATCAGAAGGAGAAATTGAGAAGATAATCTTTTGAATAATAATGTATTTTAAATTCCAAACAGTCTCTATTAAAATGATAAAAATGGATTTAAAAACTACAAATAAGCTGTTAATTTTGGCTCATAGTGGTATTTCAAATTTTGACAATCAACTCAAAACTTTTTTAGAAAAAACTTTGAAGCGCAGTTTTCGAGAAACATTAATATTTTTCTGAGTTTTAACTTGAAACAAAATTTGGCAAACTTTATACACTATTAGAAAAATATGCCAATTGTTTGCTTGAATGATTTCATATTTTTCCTTGTTATGAGTAATATTGAAAAGGTGATTAATGTTGCCATTTATTATCTGTAAGTTAATGAATACAGTTGCATGATTTAACAACAGGGATAGATTCTAAGAAATGTGTCTTTAGGCAATTTTGTCATTGTGCAAACATCAAAAAGTGTATTTCGACAAACCTAGATGGTATATAGCCTATTATACACCTAGGCCATATGGGATAGCCTATTGCTCCCGAACTATAAACTTGTACTATGTATGACTACTGAATACTGTAGGCAATTGTAACATGATGGTAAGTATTTGTGTATCTAAACATAGAAAAGGTACAGTAAAAATATGGTATAAAATATAAAAAATGGTACAGCTATCTATAGCAGCTTCATTATAATCTTACAAAACCACTGTTGTATGTGCAGTCTGTCATTGACAGAAAAGTCATTACATGATGCGTGACTATACTGAGTCATTTTCTAAATTAGTTTAGTACAAATAACTGTAACAGTGGCAAACTTCCATTTGTATCACTATGGAAATTTAATGATTGGAGCTTAATTTTTTGAGGATAAGCTAATTAATGTCAAAAGGAAACCAATGTTATTTACCTATTACTTTTATAATGAATGTGTTAAGCACACACAGCATGGTGCTCAATATGGAGTAGAACATTTGGACAGTAGAGGGTGCAATTGTACCTTTAGTTCTGTATTTTAGTCATTAGTATTTAATGGCTGGAGAAAAATTTGAAGAATGTACTGTTTGTTGAAGCTGTACACTATTTATGGAAGTGTATTTAAAATAAAATGAGTCATGCAAAGAAGGAGTACAAATTTCACAACCATTTGATGCTTTGCTTTGCCTTGTACTTTAAAAAAATGAAACATTTAAATCTCAATCAGAAACTATTTTCTAAAAATATTACTTTAACCAAATAAATAATATATTTTCTACATATAGAAAGGCATATACATATCAAAAGAACATTTTTTCTGTTGTGGAGCTTTATTAATATTAATTACATATGTTTTTCCTCTTGAGAAATGCTGCTTCCAAAAGGATTAGATATATTGATGACTGTATCATGAGACTCCCATTTTGTGGGAGGAAAAATATAATTAAAACCAATAAAAATAAATTATGCAATGCCAAGAGAATTCTTACATTCTCACGGTTATTAATGCCAAGGTTTTGTTGAAAATCCGGAAGTTTCATGCAGTTGCAAATCAGAAACTTAGATTTCTATTTAGACAGTGTAGCAACATTATAACATTGCATTTTAAAGCTTAATTTATGGATACTTGTGGGATAGATGTACGCAAAGCTTTGAATTTTTATCTTCAAATTTGAGTCTTTAATAGATAAAGATTTATTTTTTTCTCATAGGAGGGGCTTGTCTTTAGGTTTTTTAAGGTTGACAAAAATTATTTTTTTCAAGACCTATATTCAAGTCTAATAAATTTGAAGAGCTTATGAAGTCTTCTTGCTGACTTTCTTAAATTACAGAAAACATCTACCTGAGAAATATTCCTTTTTGCATTAACCAATCATATATTTCTATCTTTTGATTTAATTGAACAGCTATTTAACATGGCATTATGACTTTATAATTATTTCTAATTCCCAAATGTTAGCACTTTTGCATTCAATTGATTGTGATGTTAAACTTGTGATTTTATATCTAGGGCCTACTCTGACATTCTATGTCAAAGCAATAACAAGAGAGAGAAGGGAAATAAGTATATCTATTTTAAGAATTAAGTTAGCAAAGGATTTTTAGAGATAAAATTGGTTCATGTATGTAAATTTGCTTCCTGAACTTGGTTTGAATCTTAACTTTCAAATTATAAATGTTCAGGTAGGACAAAGCATTGGTTAATAATCATGGAAGTTATCAAGTGTCTTAATTGAAAGCATCTGCTTTGGAAATAGTATCAAATGATATGAACAGTTTTCTAAAAGATGTATGTATTAGGAAGAACTAGTATAGAACACCAACTCTTCTTTATAAAGCAGTCAGGTTTTGAAGGCGTAGCTGGAACTGTGGAAAAAACAAAAAGAAATTGCAGAATTGTTGATCCTGTAGACATTGCCAGTATTACATAAAAGAGCATTGGACCTTGAAGAAAATATATCATAAGCCTACGAGTAAAAAAGAAGGTGAGATTGTGGTGATTTAAAAGTGCATTAAGAGAGTTGAAAAAAGTAGTTGGATATCAAGACACATTATTTTCTAGAAAGAATTCAGAGTAACAGGAAGAAAACATGGTTGTCATGGGCCTTAAACAGACAAATATGTTGTTCAAAGAGGGATGTCTGGATTGTTGTTGTTTTTCTGTAGAAGAAAACTCATTTTAAAACTAAGCCTCTGATGTTTATTACATACAGAAAGGCTTAAACTAAGCTGCTGATGTATTTGATTTATTAAATATTAGACACCACCATCGATAAACAGGAAAAATTTCCCTTTTGATTCTTCTCCATCAGAGAGATGTTTTGCATGTTAAATAAATATTTGTTGACTTCATTTATTCATACCTTTACTCATTCAATGCAATTAGCCAGTATAGTGTGCGCCTCCTTGTTCTAGGTGTTAGTGAACAAAACAGATATAATTCTTTACTTTCTTAGTTTACAGTCTAATAGGAAATATATCTATTTAACAAGTATTTATGCAAATACTAGGGTTAACGTTGGAGTTAGGGTTAGAATGCATAATATACAATTATGCATTCTGATAAAGTGCTTTTAGAAGGGAAAATTTGTGAGGATGATTCCAAAGGATTATCAGTGGTAGTTTTATTTTAGGGAAGAACTGACGAATGGATTCATGAATTAGCAACTCAAGAGATGAGAGGCGGTGATGAGGCAGGGATGGGGCTAGGAATCGAAGGCAGTGAAAGAGGTTGGGAATAGGGCTTCACAGGCAGAAAGAGCATTCCCACTGGAAGCTATGAAATGTTAAAATGTAATTGCTTGGTGCTTGGAGATTTTAAAGATCTAAAAGATCACTATAACACTTAGGTAATTAATTTCTCATCAAATATTCTACCTATGTTGATCCCATTGTAGTTCTTCCTTGAACATTTTCCCAATGTAAGCAATAATCCCGTGAAACTAATTTTAAAGCGAGGAAATGTGATTATGGGTCAAATGGCAAGGCTAATCCTTCCTGTAGGCACCAAATTTGTCATATATTCATGGTTTTCTGTCATGTCATTGGCTGTGGCCACAGGCTGGGCAAATTGTGGTTTGAAAGGGGAGATGTTGGTGGTTGACAGTAACGTTGGTGGGACTAGGACTGTGTGTTCTTGTCCCAGATATTGCTGTGTATGTAGATACCAACAGGGGATTTTACAAATGGGGAAAATGCTTGTACTTGATACCAACAGGGGATTTCACATATGGGGAAAATGCTTATACTTTCTACTAAATGTCTAACTTTTAAAGTATTGAATGTCATGAATACTCAGGTTCAAAACTGAAAGCATTAGAAAAAGAAGATCTAGTTGTTAAATAACTGTATATATTTACCATTTATTTATACAGGGTATACGGTTTTAATATTTTATGTATTTAGTGTATATTTATTTTAGAGATTGATAATACATACTAGAGTTAAAAGTACTGATAATAATGCAGAAAGAAATCTGTTTCTTAAATTTTTCTCAGTGTCTCCCAAATATTCTTGGCCATGAAACCCTTTTTCGTTACATTTATTACCATTTTAAGGAGCTAGAGTTCTTTAGTTCACATCTGAGGAGAGCTTGGCATTAGAGTCACCTGCTGTCTAGCAGAGCTTTACTTTGACATCCCTCTTTGAACAACACATTTGCCTGCTTAAGACCCGTGATAATCATGTTTTCTTTCTGTCACTTTAAATATTTTCTAGAAAATAATGTGTCTTTATATCCAGCTACTTTTTTTCTTGAAGAAATCACCACTTAAAAAGTTCCACCTCTCAATATTGTTGCACTGGGGATTAAGTTTCCAACATATGGAATTTAGGGGAGACATTCACAGCATGGCTGACACCTTTGCTTTTTTTTGTGGGAGGTGGGATAGGATGAGATGTTAAACCATGGCATATGTTACTGTCACTCCTTTAATTCTCTGTATTTGTGTGTTTGTATGTACGCATGTGTATATTGTTTGTATGTGCCCTCAAGAGTGACAGAATGTAGACTAAAAATAGAGTGGATGTGGAAATACTATTATCTTAGGTAAATTTCAGTTCTGTGACTGCTGAGAGAATATTACTTGAGGTGTTCTGATGAGGGGGGGGGTCTGACCAGTGGAAACTGGAAAATGAAAATAAGCAATTTTCACTAAGTTCTCTATGTTCCTAACAGCAACAATTGCTTTTAATATTCCACAAATAAACATTATAAAGATTTCTCTGTCATTTTTTCCACTTCAAATTTGTAGCCAACATAGATGTTTTTCTAAAGAAGCTAGATGGTTAGAATTTTGGCTGTATTATATTCTATGGAAAAATTAGATGAATTTTTCATAGTGACTCCCTACATTAACTCTTTGAGTAAAAAATTTGTACATAATACAGTGACTCTAGACAGATACTATTTTGCAGTAAGATAAAAAATGTGTGAAAGTTCCTATTGTATATTTATTTATATGGTGCATTGAAACTATATGATACTTTAGATATTGCTGTTTTGGGTAACTTCTTTATTATATAGATGTTTGCTCATTTGTCTTTTAAGTTTAAATCTGAACCACTAATATTTAAGTATTCTTTACTACCATATTAAATGCCTGCACTTTGAAAAATGAATTTTTAAAAATCCAATCTAGACCATAAAGGAATTACTGAATCTTTTCTAAAAACATACATTAGGCAAGGTGAATGATAATTTACAAATACATAGCGAATATATGCATCTCATGGGCCCCAGCCTGGGGCTCCTATCCCTGTTCCAAGAATAATACTTGGCAATGGCTTGGCCCTGGAATGATATCCATTTGCTTTACTAGTCTGCTGCTTCATTCGCCTGTCATTAGAAAAGTGGGTTTCTGGATTTCCATCTCATGACAATTATAGAAAAGTCACAATTTGAAGATTCCATAATTTCAAGTTAGGTGATATTTACATGCCCATTAAGTTGATGAGAGTGAAGATCTCCATGAATTTCCCTACTAGGTATTTTTGCCTGCAAAGCACCCCTCCCTTGAATCACTAACATTCTCACAATATAAATAAATTTTTTGACATCTTTTTCTTGCCCAATGCAGCCATTTTACCTACTTAAAAAATTTAATTTACACAAACTTCTATTTTATTATCTTTCTTACATCTTCAGTATTTTGCTACCTTACTAATTTTGAAGAGTTGCTAGCAAAGTTTAGGTTTTCTTTACTTTAAATTTTGGTTACAAAACATGTAAGAAGAAAATGGCCAAGTTATATCATCTGCTAAATACTAGTTAAAATGAACAGAAAAAAGGAGAATCATGGACTATAGAGCTGTTCTATAAGCCCCACGATATCAAATCTGTTTTCAGAATCAAACTTACTTTTGGAAGTACTTTAGAATGTTTTATGGAAAAATATTGATGATCTACCTTAGTAAAAGATATGTATTTAATATATGAGAAGAATCATTGAAACGGAACTGAGTAACTGTAACTTATTTATCACACAGGGAGATATGTTGCATGCTCGTGTACATATTCATTACACTTCAAATGCAGTAAAATGGTGTCTTGTGAATAAAGCATTTTAAATTCTATTTTATGCATTGAAAACTTTTACACTTACTTCAAAATACAGAAACCCTAATATTTTTCTTCTTTAATTTTTTTTTTATTTTGGCCATCAGAAATGGGCAACTTACTAAAGAGTACAAAGAAATGTTCATTTTGTTAAAGATAGTCCGTGGGTTTTCATGAGAACTAGTTTAGCCTGAGGCCAAATAATAACTTCCTGTCATCTTAAGAAGGGGAATATAAAAATTCATTTCACCTAATATTAAGCATGACACTAATTCAGTATTAAATGCTAAGCACATTAGCAATTATGGTACAGTGCACTATTACTTTCCAGGTCTTTGCAGTAAGTTTTTCATCATTATGGTTTACTATTTTTTTCTTTTCCATGCAAAACTTACCATTTGAAATAGTATAACTTCAAAACAGCCAAACTATTAGAACTTTTACGTGTATCCATATAAATGTATGTTCCTCATGGCCAAATCTATCCACTAAGCACAATTATAAAACTAGTTCTATAGGAATTAATAAAATAGCCGTTACTTGAATCTCTGTACTTAATTCATAAGGAATCAATCTAAGTTCTAGTTTCTGTAAAAACAACAAACCAAAAAGGGATCCTTGAATTCTTGTCTGATTTATCAAAGTATAATTAAAATTCTATTGTCTGACTCATCCCCCTTTATAGTCCAAAGACAATTCCAGCTGTGCATTATTATTCCTTGAAATACGATGATTGCTTTCCTAAAACATATTCACACAAAGTAATGTATAAGTGGGTTTGCAATGTGCCTAAAATAATAGGTATTATCATTACAGATCTTCCTGGGTTTTACTTTTCTATCAGTAACACGGAAAGCAAAATTTGAAAATATTCATAAACTAGAAAGGCTCAGATATTTTGAGTTAAATAGGGTGACCAACTCTCTTGGTTTGCCTGAGACTCGAAGGTACTTAGAACTTTTAGTTTTAGAGACAGGACAATTTCAAACAATTTTAGTATTAAAATCAGTACTATCTCTGGCAAATGGGTTCAAGTTACTTACCCCAAACCAGAACATAATCTTGGAGTAAAGACAATCTTGGGAAAAGAAACTTCAAAAATCTTGTTGCTGCTCTTTTCGGATTTTTCAACTTTGTCTTCTTTACCTCCCCACCCCTAAGGAAAGCAAGTTGATGTAAAGGACACTCTTCCCTCTCTGGATACAGAATAAGACAGTAGCAACACTTAGAAGTTCTTCAAAAAGTAATGAGGGGTGGGGGTTCAGCTCTACATCACCTAGTCTGATATGAAGCCAGGCTTTGCCATTCATTAGGCGAATGATTCTGTGTCTCCATTTTTCTCAGGTATTAATAGGATATTAATAATATTCAAGTTACAGGGTTGTATCAATGATACCTATCACACATTAAGAAGTCAAGGACGTTAGTTATTTTTATTGTGATCTTGATTATGATTAGCAACTTAGAACAAACCATTATGTCTGCCAGTAATAGTAGCTTTAAAATCTAGATTCTTAGGAGGACTTGTTACTTTTAGCAATCTTCTGCAAAAGGTAGCTTCCATCACCTAAAAGGTTCAGCTATATTTTTGCTAGTTTATTTTTTCCCATTCAAGATATGCACATGAAATGGCAGAAGAAGATTTCAAAACTTAAGATTCTTCCAGGAAATACAGTGTCATTGGAACGGACAAGTGGATGATAAAATTAACACAATTCTTTTGGGCTAATTATGTTTTTTCTGAAGGATGATAAATTCTACAGATTTATTTTGGAATAGCCAGTATTATAATAAAGCAACTTTATTGGACTAGCTCATTAAATGATTCTCAGAGTCCATTAAGGAAGACGTGTCAATTTTTATTCTCAATTATGAGGGTTGAGTGCAAGACTGAAGAGCATATTGGAGTTTATCAGGCCACAGTTTGGTCTGGCTACCAGTGGAACTTTGCTTCTATTAATGCTGTGAAAAAGGAAGCCTGGTGAAAAGCAGGTTGTGAGTTGACAATGGAATTCTATAGTATAAACTCAGTTTCTTCAAAATTGTGTTGTTCTAACTCTTAGCATCTAACATCAAGGCTTCCTCTCAGATAGGCAGTGGTGCAGGGCTCAGATCAAGCCAGTGTCCTCTGCTCTATTCCTGAAGGAATTTGAGGTAGACACCTCCTAATTAGCAGAAAGTAGACTTCAGCCTGATCTTTGATCTTGTAATTTAGCCAATTATGTTTACTATGTGACACATGGTAAAGATAATTTGTCTATTAAAATGTAATTGCAGGACTTTGATTTTTCACATTAAGTTTATTTCCAGCATTTACTCAGTACAATGCAGAAGATGTTTAAGAAAATATTGAAAGTGCTCAAAATGTTGAGATGGAAACGTGGTCACTTAAGATCTAAACAAGTGGTCAAAAACATCATTGAAAAACATACCTAAAATATTTATTTTTACTCTAAAAATGAAAGAGAGGCCAGGCACAGTGGCTCATGCCTGTAATCCCAGCACTTTGGAAGGCTAAGGCAAGTGGACAACCTGAGGTCGGGAGTTTGAGACCAGTCTGACCAACATTGAGAAACCCCATCTCTACTAAAAATACAAAATGAGCCGGGCATGGTGGTGCATGCCTGTAATCCCAGCTACTTGGGTGGCTGAGGCAGGAAAATCGCTTGAACCGGGAAGCAGAAGTTGTGGTGAGCCGAGATCATGCCATTACACTCCAGCCTGCCAACAAGAGTGAAACTCCGTCTCAAAAAAGAAAAAAAAAAAAAAAAAAAAAGAGAGAGAGAGAGAGAAAAGGCTAGAATTCTGGATTTTGCAAATACAATTATAAAGCATTCATGGGAAAATCAATTTTTTAAAAGAACACAAGCTGACATAACTAAATATATTCTAAACTTTGAACACCTTTTAAAGTCAACTGTAAAAGTCATGTCTTTTCATCTGTTTACTTTCTTTGTGTTTGTTATAACAGGTTCCTGACTCTCAATATCAGATTCATCCTGGAACATATATTATGAGATTTACATTTAAAATGAAAATGTAATGTGTATACATCCTATAGTTGCATGTAGATATGCTAGCTAAAATAGTGAAAAATATTTACATAATTTGGTGTAAAAAAAAATCACTTTTTTTCCAAAATACCTAAATACTTTTGGTTGAAGTCTTGTTTTTATTTTTGAGGAAAGTCTTTTAGTTTCTATTTTCCTTTGTACATGTGGACAGACTTTCTACAATTGAGGAATAATCTTTTCTAGTTTGTGCTGCTCAAAAACATTAACCCCATTTCAACCTTAAATGAGCTCTAGAACATCACTGAAAAACAAACTTAAAATATTTGCTTTCACTTTAAAAATGAAAGAGATAAGCCTAGAATTCTGAACCCAGCTTATCAGTTGTCCAATTATGTCCCCTATACGTTGTACCTGATGTATTTTAGACACAAACTCATGGCCTCATGAACCCCAATAATAGATCTGTAGGAAAAAGTCATTTCACATTAAACATTTTCCCATGAAAATAAAGAATTCCCACAGGTTGAATAAGAATTTGGCCTTTTGCCTGGAAGAAGGAAATTGTCATAGAAGCTTTTTCAGGATACAGTGAGTTATACAAAGTCACAGTACTTCTGCTTGATTTACTTTTAATTAAAACAATAATACTTCAGAGCTATTATTTATTATTTTCAATATTTGTAAGTTACTCATTTCTTCATTGCAAATGCAAGTGTTTTGAGAATGATCCATTGTATATATCACATTTAGACATAAATGCACTTGTGAACGTCTGTGATGGGAAGCACAAAAATGAAGTGTGTAATGTCATCTGCACTAAGAATTATTAGATCATAATCTACATAAAAGAATGTTTAGGACTGTATATCTTTTGTCATTTAGTTCTCTAATTACAAACAACTACACTTTAAATGAGCAAGCTTATTAACATGCCTTGATCTCCCTCCTTCCCTTCCTCCCTGCCTTCTTTCTTCCTGTACATTGTATTCTTCCTCTGTCTCTAGCTTAAATTCAAAAGGTTGCGTATTCAAAAGCAACAGTGTGCAAGTTTTTTGATACTATTCTTTGCTAAGTTTAGAATTGCATGGCAATTCAATTTTATTTCTATTCATTTTGTTTTAGTGTTAACGGAATGGCCAAATAAAGCGTTGAGGATTATAATATTGAGTGCCCAAGAATAGTAATCAAAAGCCTGCCAATAAAGACACTATAAAATTGCATGAGTTGGTAACGTCTTAAACAAATATTCGGAATTTAGGTTCATATTAGGCAGATATTTGGGGATTCTAAAGATGTGTTCCCATGATGGGAGAGTAAAACTTGGATAGAAAAGAAGTTGCCTAATTGTGATCAGGGGAATATTGAGTGGGCAGGGATGGGGGTGGGGGTGGGTAGAGGTGGAGTGTGGCTGCGGTATAGTGTGCAATTCACTGGAGCCCGTGTAGTCTCCCTGGCTTCTTCACGATTTTCCCTCTTCTTCAGAGTTTGTGTCAGGATGTCTTCCTGGCCATTCAAGTGGAAAGATATATTCCTAGCAAGTTGGTTGTGAGGAAAGTAATATTTTTGAAGATATGATTCAATTTCAGGATGAACTTTCTGGAGCTCGGGAATGATTTTTAACCCCCCTCCCCTCCCCCGCCAAATTCAGCAAAAGGAAGAAGCAAGGCCCATCAGTGAACTATTCCCAGGCACCAGCTTAAGGCGGAGGGCTGATGAAGAAGCTGAGTGGCTTGCTAGGGCCCAAATCCGTTTTTGGCCTTTGCCCTAAAAGAGTTCCGTGATCGGAGTTTGGAAGGGGCAGAAAGGAGAGTAACTGTGGGGAGCAGGCAAAGAGTAGCAAGGCCTGGAGGGTAAAAATCAGAACACTCCCTTCCCCACAACCCTTCCCCAAAGGCAGTAGGCTGAAAGGGGGAATCCCTCTCGGGCGCCGACTCGCTCGCATCTCTCAGAGCCAAGTTTCTTCGCAAGCGTTAGCCACCTGTGTGAGGCGCTCCCGGTGGGGAAGGTGGCGTGGAGGAAGCGACAGCTCGGCCACACCGCTCGCTCGGGAGCTTTCCTTGGTGAGGCTGGCCGTCAAAACACCTCCAGAACTCAGCGCTTTGAGGATACAGAGTCCGCTCTGCCTCGTGTACGCCGCCAGGATCACAGCCCCACATTCTCCGGGCTGGTCTGCTCTGGAGCCAGCTGACGCCTCCCGAGTTTGCCCGGGGTCCTCCCCGTCCCCTCCCTCCCACCTCCCCACCCCCGAAGTGGCGCTCCAGCCTCGCTCCGCCTGCACAGCCCCGGCGCTCCTCGGAGGCTTATCAGGCTCCCCGCACGCCCCTCAGGCTTCCTCGGGCGCCCGGCGCGAGGGACCCTGACAGTCCAGCCGCTGCCTCGGAGCCCCTCATTCACAGCCCCTCCTCCCGCTCCCCCACCACCGCGCCCCCCGGCTCTTCTCCCCTGCGCCACGCGTGGCGCCCACCGCGTCTCAGCCTTAATCCCGGGTTGGTCCTGCTGGTTTGCTCATCCTCACTCTCAGCCTCCCAGCCAGCGCAGAGAAGTGGAATCCGCACTGAAACTCTGGGTGGCTGGAGCCCGCGGACTGGGCATGCTCAGAAGCCAGGGCTGGCTTTGGTTTCAAGTAGGAAGCTTTTGCACTCGGGAGGCAGCGGCGACTTTGGGGAAAGTTGATCGGAGAGGGGAGGAAGCCTCAAGACGCGGAGCAGCGGCAGGAAGGAGCCCCCGGCAGCCCGGAGGAGCATGGGCACTCTGCGGGATTTACAGTACGCGCTCCAGGAGAAGATCGAGGAGCTGAGGCAGCGGGATGCTCTCATCGACGAGCTGGAGCTGGAGTTGGATCAGAAGGACGAACTGATCCAGAAGCTGCAGAACGAGCTGGACAAGTACCGCTCGGTGATCCGACCAGCCACCCAGCAGGCGCAGAAGCAGAGCGCGAGCACCTTGCAGGGCGAGCCGCGCACCAAGCGGCAGGCGATCTCCGCAGAGCCCACCGCCTTCGACATCCAGGATCTCAGCCATGTGACCCTGCCCTTCTACCCCAAGAGCCCACAGTAAGCAGGGGTGACGCGCCGGGTCCATGTGGCGCCCTGGCGGTGGGGAGCTGCGGGTCTCTGTATTGTCTGTCGGCCCCCGCCCCTCCAGCTTTCCATGTCTGTCCTCAGCCTCAGAAATGTTTAATTTTAACGGGCACTTCTTGCGGGGCTGTGCACGTTTCTTAGAGCCAGACTCACTGCACATAACGTTGCCTTCGTGTCTTTGTCAGATGCCAAGGTATTGTTTTTATATATACATATGCATTCGTATAAGCCACCTAGTGAACGTAGAGTTTGAACGCGTCCCAGGTGTGTGTCCGACCGTGTGTGTGAGTCTGAGAGAAGAAATAAAAAGCCCCCCTGTCTCCCAAAAGCCCTGGCAAAGCAGACCAGCTGGAAAATCCTAAATGCAGGCTCATGAGACTTGAAATGAAATGCGTCTGATATCACCCATACTTTCTATGCTTTTGTAGCTCTCCCGGATTTCTCTACCTGCTGGCGCTTCACGCTGTTACCCTTCAAACCTGACGTTCTTGTCATCATCAAAGTGTGAAACAGAAGTAAATATGCATAGGAAAGGGAAGAATTTTTGATTTCCTGAATTGGATGACATTTACAATCCATAAATGGAAGCCTAGTCTGATGATGTTCAAGAAATATTTTTTCATAATATATGAGGGAGAAGATTGCTTATTTTCCTTAAGGAACGTGCATAATGTTGCCAGTGGAGCATCTCCATCTCCCAGGAGGTGGTTGCTTGTTTCCAGGGTCAGATACAGATAAGCACACTTACCTTATTTAAAACGTGGACCCATTGTTTGCCTTACTCTGGGCTTCTAATGCAAACACTCTGGCATTGTTCTAGCCTTTTAGAGAACTGTGCAATTCTGATGTCAGTGGGCTTCATAACTTCGATGGGAAAAATTCAATGAAACTTGTTATACAACACTCAACTCAGAGTTCACATGGAGAGTAAAGCTGCAGGAACATGAGGTTAACAGAGAATGTAGGAGAGCACCCAAATGAATGGCATTTTAAATTAACAGATAATTACATAATTGATAAAACCAAGGATGTTGCTGATAACTTTACTGCTAATAACATCACATTGGGTGGATGGCACGTGTTACATAATAATGCAAGGTCCCTCAGAACCCTTCACTTCATAAACATAGGAAGTTAATATAAGGAGAAAGTGAATACTCAGTTATCCATATTTTTATTTATTGGATCTTTTTGGGGGAATTGCAGTATGTACCAATTATTACTTTTGAAAACTTAGAGTTATACCTATTCATGTTGATTCCCATGCAACATTTGCTGTTCATGCAGGCTTAGTTTTGGGAGGAGTTTGTATTCTGTGAGGGAGTGGGAAAGAGACAATAAGGATAAACATTTCTGAGATTCTGACCTTATCAAATTGCCCTCATAGTTCAGCAGACTTAGATTTGCCTTAGAAACCTGAGTGATCTGAATCTACTTCAACTTTCTCTGGTAAATTAATTTGCAGTCCTGACACGCCTGCCTGTTTTAGCTAACGAGGTACATGACCATGTCTCCTGGGCCAAGTTTTGCATAATGAAAAAAATAACTCAAAGACAGCTTTCTGCATCTTTAAACATTCCATAGGATCTCATTTTCGTATCTGCAGGACTTTGGAGGGACACAGAGAAAACTCTGCTTTTATAAAAAGACCATTTTAATAGGTTTTATTGTGAAGCATGATCAAGCCAGCTGATAACTCCAGTTAAACATTCCATCAGAGAGCTACAAGATTCTAGGCAGTAAGGAATGAACTATACAGTGTGGTAAGTTTAAAAGCCTCTTTGTACTTGACTTGTAGAATAACTAGATTGAAAAACAAAAAAGGTCCACAGTAGAAAATAAAACTAGCATGACAAATAATTTATAGCATCCCATTATTATACACATTTTATCTATCTAACAATGCTGTATGTTCTGATACTGATTTATTCATAATAACTTGTATTGTGAAGGACTCAGCACTTAAGGTATTGCCGTGATGCTTTTGGTGACTCTGAAGCATTTTATTGAAGAAAATGATAGAATGCCTTCCAAGCTTAAATAATTTTGGAAAAACATCTGTTCTTTTTTCACACTTACATAAAAGAAAACTATGAAAAAATTGGCTTGAGTAGTAGAAAGTGTACCTTTCTTAGGGAAAAGAAGAATTACATCGTATGCAAAATGAATAAATCTTATGTTATTTGAATGGTTGTACAAGGTTGCTCCACAAAGGATTAAGGAAACCTGCCAAACCAAAGAAGACTTGTTTACATTTCAGTGTATTTCACTATGAATAATTTCATTATACAGACTTACTGGCAACAAGTGTTTGTGTCTTTATATTTCATCTTTACTACATCTTAAATGTAGCCATCTTTCTTAAACATACATATAGATTATTATGAGTTCAAGTTAAAATGAAACTATCTAAATAGACACATTAATTTCCAGTTCATGTTCATGCTAGTTTTTGATTCTCTTTCCTTTAGATGTAGGTAACTGCCCCGTTAATGTTCTGTTCATTTATTTGATATATGCAAATATTTCTGTTTAGTTTTTGCTTGCTGAGGTTGCCTTCTGAGGATTATAATTTTTTTAAATTATGTTTTCTTGGTAATTTTGATCATTTAAAAATAGTACAGAATGTAAACTAACTTGATAACTTGAATCATCTTAACATTTTGGGTTTAGAATTTTCCATTAATGTGAGAATTGGAGGGAAGACTCTGTCAGATTCCAGCACAGAGCCAGGGCACTCCTGCTATAACTATGAGGTAGGAGGAGTGTTTTTGTTAGTGTCTTTCACAATCTGTATAAATACAGTACTTATGTGAAGCAAAGAACTGATGTAGCAAATTGGAATCTATATTCCACTGCTTCCAAAATAACTCCTTAAGAATATAAAACTACTAAACTATATTTTGAAATAAACTGAGCAAATAAACCCTTAACAAAACCCAAGTATTCGTTATATGAGAGCAGATAGCCTGTTGATTGTATATATAGAATGATTCTTATGGACTTAAGTAATTTTATTTCATGACGTTTCATTCCTGAAATTGATTCTATATCACATTAGAACATTCAGTCCCTGAAATTTTGATCTAAACCGCTTATCTTTTGAAAATATTACCAGATCTTTTCTGTTTTCATGTCACAGGATTTTAGTCATTTCAGTTGAATTATATAGACTTGAGTTCCTAAGAGTTGTTAGTGTCTTTGAATTTTTGTAAGTTGTTGCTTTACTCCAGAAGCAGTTGAATTTCTCCTTCCTTCCTTCTTTCCTTCCTTCTTCCCTCCCTCCCCCTTCCCTCCCACCTCCTTCCTTCCTCCCTCCCTCCCTCCCTTCCCCCTTCCTCTCTCCCTCCCTTCCCCCTTCCTCCCTCCTTCCCTCCCTTCCTTTTTTCCTTTCTTCCTTTCTTCTTTCTTTCTGTCTCTTTCATCTTGCTTTGTCATCCAGGCTGGAGTGTAGTGGCACAATCTCAGCTAACTGCAACATCCACCTCCTGGGTTCAAGCAATTCTCCAACACCAGCCTCCCAAGTGGCTATGATTTCAGGCGCATATTACCATGCCCAGCTAAATTTTGTATTTTTTTTTTAGTAGAGATAGGGTTTTGCCATGTTAGCCAGTCTGGTCTTGAACTCCGGACCTCAGGTGATCTGCCCACCCGAGCCTCCTAAAGTGCTGAGATTACAGGCATAAGCCACCGTGACCAGCCCGTGTTTTACTTTTTCATTCTGAAGTACTTTGGAGGAGTTGAAGATAAAAGTATTTTTATTTTTAAGGAGGCATTAATTTTAAAAGAGATTATTTGATCTTTTAAAATTTTCAAAAATATATCTGAAGAAAAACAAAATGTTTCTAAAGACTGTATATTAAATTCTGTCAGAAGTTGAGAGAATTCTAGAATTCTAGTGTAATCATAGATGGTATAATATTAAAACATAGATGTCTTGAAAGGTAGAAATTTAATTCTAAAAGTGCCCTATAGCTCAGTTCAATATTTCTATGGTATGCCTGTGATGTGCAAAATATTGTAAGGCATTAGAGATGAGAGATACATAGGTCCTGTCATCCAGGAGTGAACACGGGGTTAACAATACTGTACACATAAATATTCTAGAAAGTAGATAGAGTAAGGTAAGTCACAGGGGAGATATGTAAGACAGCTGGCAAAATATAATCAAGCCTGTTTAGTTTTATGGTATCAGAAACTCGTGTGGAAGTAGAGGTGTTTAAAGTAAGTATTTGAAGGATGACCATGATTTAGGTGAGTGGAAATGAGAGGAAAGAGGGAGGGGTAGAGATAGGGACTAAGGAGATACATTCCAAGCCATTAGCAAAGAGACCAGACAGAAAAAGAAAGCAGGGCCCCTCTGGGAATTGGCAGCAGCTAGTGGTTGTGCTAAAGTACTGTAGTGGGAACTGTGGGAAAGCAAGTTCAGGCCAGAGAGAATGAGAATCTCGATTTCTATGATTTTATAAAGTAGGTGAGAGGGCATTCTGCTGGGTTTTAGAATAACCAACACTCCTGTATATTTGTGTGTGTGTGTGTGTGTGTGTGTGTGTGTGTGTTACACCAAGGACTAATTACCCACTAATACAGTTCTGAATGCCAGAATGTCAGTTCACCCCTCTATCACAGTTCACCCCCACTATCACATTCCCGTTAATAGTCATAACTATACTAACTAGGTAAGAATAGTTAATTTAAGCCAACGACAGATGATTAGAAGTCTTAAAGACACCAGGTTCCAAGTTTCTTTTTCCACTCACTTCCAAATGTTCCCATTGAAAATAATCTAATTTCATGCCACAGACTAGCACTGCAGATTCCTCACATACCTAGGCAAGCTGAACACAGATGAAAATTGAACCTGAAGTTGTTTTTTGAAATTCATTTTCCTTGTTTTTGTGAAGGAGTTAAATTCCAACCTAATGTTATTCTAATAGAGTTTTCAGTTTAAGGTTGATTGTTAATTTGACATTACAATTAACATAGTAGAATGGAAGTCCTGGAAGCCTTTATAAAAATGTATGAGACCGGGGTGCTAAAACCCTATGAGGGTATTTTGAAGCACAGTCAAGTTGCATGCCCCCCAAAATGGATCTTCTAATGAAAATACTGGCAAGCCCTTAAATAGAATGGCTCTAGAAACTGCCCGAGAATATAAATGACCAGCTTCCTTGCTCTACTGGGCCACATTTCCAAGTTCCTGCTACCTGTTATTTGGATTCCTAATGGGGAAGGGTAGAAGAACACAGACGGTGTTTCTATTGTTGCTGTTTGCAGGTTATAAGGCATATGGACACATTTTTTTTTTTCTGTCTGCCTAGCAATGGAGGGTCTCCATGGTATCCTAGCAACCATATTCGAACACCAGGCTGCTGCTCTTTCTGCCTTCTCTACCATAGGTGCTGCCGCCCATCCCAAGAAACTGGGCCTGTTGCTAGCATTCCAGATCCTCTGACTTGAACCTTTCAAGCTCAGAGAACGCAAGACAATGTGATAAATAAGCACATGCTGAAAGCAGCATTTACCAGTATGCTCAACAGCTTATTATGCAATCACATCTGTGGCATTTTGAATCCTAATGTGAACTGTTGAGCTGGTACTGTTTGCCACCCCTTCCCCGACAGCCCTTCTCTGCTTCCTCACACTCAGTTCTGACACCGGCTCTGCTTCCCTCTCACCATCTTCTGTAACGACTGTGCTCCTCAGCATCTCCTTAAAATTCATTTTCTGAAAAGTTCAGTATGTGCAACCTGTTTGAACTCTCTAAGTATGATTTTGTTTATAAGAGCAGAGGAATGTTTTCTCTCCAGAACTGTCATGTAAATATAAACAATAGCACAAAAACTGCAGCTACACAAAACAGATGTTTCACACAAGATGGGACTAATAGTACACTCTCAAAACTGTCTTATTTCTGAATGAATTTTATAAGCACACTACTCTCCAGCTTTTTTCGTTGCTTATAAAATTCATATAAGCATCCCTCCTGGAGGGTCTAAGGGAGACTCCATACCTTGTCTTTTTCAGCTTCTAGATGCTGCCTGTATTTGTAAGCAATGAAAAAAGCTGGAGAGTAGAATGGGAAGAAGAAATGCTTATTGAGGGGACAAGAAAGGGCAAAACAAGATTAGTATTGTTAAAGTTATGCCATATTTGCAAGGAAGTTGGAAAATAGTGATAGACTTTATGTGCAAGTAAATAGGTGACAAGACTGGAAAAGAACTTGCAATAAGATAGTACTTTATGGATGAAGACTGCTATAAAGAAGAGACACCCAAATTGCAGTATATCAAAGGCTTGCCTTCTTAGGGAGCTATACTGAAGATAGTTTCCGTTTAGACCAGTGCTTGTTTTGAATGCATTGTATTGTCCCTTTGAAACACCCCTTAATCTGATATCAGTGAGGACTTGGTGGTATTTGTGCAGCCCACAGTGCAGAGGATAAGAATAAGGGCAGCAACTGAGTACATCCTGTTTCTGAATGAAAGGGTCAAGAATTACACTGCCCATCATCATCAGATTGGCTAACATTTATGGAGCACTAACTCTGCCAGGCACTACTCCTGTGCTTTATATAGATTGTCTCTTTTATTGATTGAATTATTGATTTATTGAGACAGGCACTTTCTGTCTTACTGCCCAGGCTGGAGTGCAGTGGCACAATCATAGCTCACTGCAGCTTTGAGTTCCTGGGCTCAAGTGATCCTCTTGTCTCTGCCTCCAGAGTAGCTGAGATTATAGGCACATAGCATCACACCTGGCTAATTTTTAATTTTTTTATGTAGAGACAGGGTCTCAGTTGTGCAGGCTGGTCTTGAACTCCTGGCCTCAAATGATTCTCCAGCTTCTGTGCCTGCAAAGAAAGTGCTAGGATTACAGATATGAGCCACTGCATCCAGCCTGATCATCTTTTGTTAGGACACAAACA
Source organism: Cacajao melanocephalus (assembly GCA_963573385.1). Lineage (NCBI taxonomy): Eukaryota > Metazoa > Chordata > Mammalia > Primates > Pitheciidae > Cacajao > Cacajao melanocephalus. Next base: position 55,093 of record CAUYLG010010723.1, on the reverse strand, counting down.
GCCCTGTAAGGAAAATTCTGGATTATACCCATTTCGCAGCATGAGGAAAAGAACTCTGGGGCACAGAGAAGTGAAGCAACTTGCCCACAGGCACACAAGGTTGAGCCTGCACTGGAGCTCCAGAGCTTTCTTCCTTACCCAGTAGGCTCTCTTACTTCCCAAAGGGCCATGGGGATTAGGTAGTTGCAGGAAAACTTATGAATAACATATAGGTTGTTCTCTGGGGAGTATCTGTAGACCAATAATTAAATAGGAAGCAAAAGGACTCTGGGAACAGTGGAAGAAATAATGTAGGACGCCGGTTCCCAAACTTTGCTGCACATTAGAATCACCTGGGGAACTTAAAAATCCAATTCCTACCACAAACCAATTAAAATCATAGTGTCTGGGGGTTAGAAGTTACATATCAGTAATTTTTAATGATTCTCCAGGTAACTTTACACATGCAGCAAAATTTGAGAACCACTCTGATAGGAAGATGACAAGGAAGGGGGGTGTGTGTGTGTGTGTGTGTGTGTGTGTACGTTTATGTGTGATATTAAACAAAAGGCCAGGATAAAATGTTCATTTAAAGAGTTGATGTCTCTATTGGCTCAAACCTTTAAGCACTAGGTATCTGCAAAAGCATAACTGGATTTTTTGCCAAATTATAGGTGTACACAGTTCAGTTGATGTCTTATTGTTTATTCTCCTGAATAAGTGATCATTTCCCTACCTAGCCTATTGGTTCTCAACCATAGCTGTATGTTACAATCACCTAGGGAGCTTTAAAACATACCTTTGCTGAGCACCACCTGCAGAGACTATGATTCAATTGCTCTGAGATAGACCTGAGGTATAGATATATTATTTTTGCTCCCAAAGTGATTATAATATGCAGCCAGGATTGAGAACCTCTGCTATGGCCCATTCAATGTTGATTGTTACAGATTACTTGAATTCCTATTCTTTGGAGAAGCACCTTTCTTGTTTCTTTTTAAGCAACCCAAATCCCCTGCTTGTAGTGGAGCCAGGCAGCTTCAACTCCCCCTTCCCCCTAGCACCTGGACCTGCCTTTGTCACTTTTTAAAAATATATATATTTTGTTGCCCTTTAGATTCTGGGGTACATGTGCAGAACATGCAGGATTGTTGCATGGGTACATAGATGGCAATGTGGTTTGCTGCCTCCATCCCCCCTCACCTATATCTGGCATTTCTCCCCATGTTATCCCTCCCCAACCTCCCTACCCCCCGCTGTCCCTCCCCTAGTACCCCCCAATAGACCCCAGTGTGTGATGCTCCCCTCCCTGTGTTCATGTGTTCTCATTCTTCAACACCCACCTATAAGTGAGAACATGTAGTGTTTGATTTTCTGTTCTTGTGTCAGTTTGCTGAGAATGATGGTTTCCGGATTCATCCATGTCCCTGTAGAGAACACACACTCATTGATTTTTATGGCTGCATAGTATTCCGTGGTGTATATCTGTCACATTTCCCTTGTCCAGTCTATCATCCATGGGCATTTGGGTTGGTTCCAGGTCTTTGCTATTGTAAACAGTGCTGCAATGAATATACGTGTGCATGTGTCTTTGTAATAGAATGATTTATAATCCTTTGGATATATACCCAGTAATGGGATTGCTGGGTCAAATGAAATTTCTATTTCTAGGTCCTTGAGGAAGCACCACACTGTCTTCAGTAATGGTTGAACTAATTTACGCTCCCACCAACACTGTAAAAGTGTTCCTATTTCTCCACATCCTCTCCAGCATCTGTTGTCTCCAGATTTTTTAATGATCGCCATTCTAACTGGCATAAGATGGTATCTCAATGTGGTTTTGATTTGCATTTCCCTAATGACCAATGATGATGAGCATTTTTTCATATGTTTGTTGGCCTCATGTATGTCATCTTTTGAAAAGTGTCTGTTCATGTCCTTCACCCACTTTTGAATGGGTTTGTTTGTTTCTTGTAAATCTGTTTTAGTTCTTTGTAGATTCTGGATATTAGCCCTTTGTCAGCTGAGTAGATTGCAAATATTTTTTTTTCCATTCTATTGGTTGCTGGTTCACTCTAATGATTGTTTCTTTTGCTGTACAGAAGCTCTGGAGTTTAATTAGATCCCAGTTGTCTATTTTGGCTTTTGTTACCAATGCTTTTGGTGTTTTAGTCATGAAGTCCTGGCCTATGCCTATGTCCTCAATGGTTTTACCTAGGTTTTCTTCTAGGGTTTTTATGGTGTTAGGCCTTATATTTAAGTCTTTGATCCATCTGGAGTTAATTTTAGTGTAAGGTGTCATAAAGGGGTACAGTTTCTGCTTTCTGCACGTGGCTAGCCAATTTTCCCAACACCATTTATTAAACAGGGAGTCCTTTCCCCGTTGTTTGTTTTTGTTAGGTTTGTCAAAGATCAGATGGTTTTAAATGTGTGGCATTGCCTCTGAGGCATGTATTCTGTTCCATTGGTCTATAACTTTGTTTAGGTTTGAGTACCATGCTGTTTTGATTATTGTAGCCTTGTAGTATAGTTTGAAGTCAGGTAGTGTGATGCCTCCAGCTATGTTCTTTTTACTTAGGATTGTCTTGACTATGTGGGTTCTCTTTTGGTTCCATATGAAGTTTAAGGTGGATTTTTTCAGTTATGTGAAGAAGGTAATCGGTAGCTTGATGGGGATAGCATTGAATCTATAAATTACTTTGGGCAGTGGGGCCATTTTCACAATTTTAATTCTTCCTAACCATGAACATGGAATTTATTTCCATCTGTTTGTGTCCTCTCTTATTTCCTTGAGCAGTGGTTTGTAGTTGTCCTTGAAGAGGTCCTTTACATCCTTTGTTAGTTGTATTCCCAGGTATTTTATTCTCTTTGTAGCAATTGTGAGTGGCAGTTAGTTCTTGATTTGGCTCTCTGTTAGTCTGTTATTGGTGTATAGGAAAGCTTGTGATTTCTGCACATGGATTTTATATCCTGAGACTGCTGAAGTTGGTTATCAGTTTAAGGAGATTTTTGGCTGAAACAATGGGGCCTTCTAAATATACAATCATGTCGTCTGCAAATTGAGACAATTTGACTTCCTCCTTTGCTAATTGAATATCCTTTATTTGTTTTTCTTGCCTGATTGCTCTGGCTAGAACTTCCAATATTATATTGAATACGAGTGGTAAGAGAGGGCATCTTTGTTTAGTGCCAGATTTCAACGGGAATGCTTCTAGTTTTGGCCCACTCAGTATGATATTGGCTGTGAGGTTGTCCTAAATAGCTTTTATTATTTTGAGATATGTTTCATTGATACCTAGTTTATAGAGAGTTTTTAGCATAAAAGGCTGTTGAATTTTGTGGAAGGCCTTCTCTGCATCTATTGAGATAATCATGTGGTTTTTTGTCTTTGGTTCTGTTTATGTGATGGATTATGTTTATAGACTTGCGTATGTTGCACCAGCCTTGCATCCCTGGAATGAAGCCTACTTGAACGTCATGGATAAGCTTTTTGATGTTCTGTTGTAGTCAGTTTGCCAGTATTTTATTGAATATTTTTGCATCTATGTTCATCATGGATATTGTCCCAAAGTTTTCTTTTTTTGTTGAGTCTCTGCTGGGTTTTGGTATCAGGATGATGTTGGTCTCATAAAATGATTTGGAAAGGATTCGCTCTTTCTGGATTGTTTGGAATAGTTTCAGAAGGAATGGTACCAGCTCTTCTTTGTATGTCTGATAGAATTCAGCTGTGAACCCATCTGGACCTGAACTGCTATTGTTGATAAAACACAGACTTTGGCCTTGGCCTTGGCTTGGAACAGACATAGGTTCTAACTTATTCCTCTATGGTAAGAAATAATTTTATAGAATTACATAATTGTTTTCAGTGTGGATATAGTATGCTTAGGTTTATAGCCTCTTAATCCTTGCAGAGCTAGATTCAAATCATGGTGTTTCCTCTTATTAGGTTGATGACTTTTGATGAATTTGTCTATATCTGTATGATACTCATTTTGAAAGTGAAAGTAACAATACTCCTTACCACCTAGGATTTTTGTGAAGAAAAAAAATCATGCAAAACATTTAGTATATAGTCTGGCAAACAGTAAGTGTTGTCAATTGTTCTCTCTCTCCTTTTGCCTTTTCAAGAAGACAAATGGGGATCATGTCCATATATATCACCGGTTTTCCGATAATGACAAGATACCAGCCTTTTTAACATATGCATATGAAAAATTCACTAATTATTAACAATCATTGTGTTGAGATCTATAGTAGATTACAGGAAAAGTCAGAGCACCCTGCTACAGGATTTTTCCATTTATTCTGTAGATAAGCAGGAGACCAGGCAACTTACTTGCATCACAAAAGGAATCCTTTTAGGTTTGGGGATCCAGAATAGAATTGTATGGCAATTTTGAATTTAGAAAGAATAGAAGACTAGTTAACACACTGTTGCCTATTAGCACCTTTTACTTCAGAGAAAGGAAATAAAAGAGACAAAGGAAGAAGCTATTAATTTTTGAATTCACATATGTATTGCTTAACTTGTAATGAGGGAGAAGTATGTTTTTATTATTAAATATGTAAAATAATGAGTCATGTGCAACAATTGCTTTAATTCAGGCAAAAAGTGATCATGTCCTACTCTAAGCTAGTGGCAGTGGGGAAGGCAATGACTTGAAAATTACTTAAAAATTATAATTGTCAGGATGCAATGATTGGAAACTGGGAAGGGTAAGCAGGAAAGGACATAGTTTCATATGATAAGCAGGCTTCTGATTGCAATGAAGAGACATGGAAAATTCAATAAGTTGCAGGGGCAACACGGGGCAGATTTTCCAGTTATTTTTTGACACAGTGAATTTCTGGTTATTTTTTGACACAGAGGTGCATGTGCCTAATTGCAAGGTCAATATCTAGCAGGAGGATGGGAAAAAACTCTAGAGATTAGGATATAGAAGTGGACCAGAGATCACAACTGGTATTTACCAACATAGAGACAGTTCCAGGCCTGAAAGTTAATCACTCATGAAAATTATACGCAATTATAGTCCAATAAGCAAGACTTGACATGCTTCCAGTAGCGGCTAGGGGCTCTAAAGGGTAGGGGTTTTACTTCTGATTGATACAAACTCTGAAGATAAACTGAATAAATTTTTTAGTTTTGTATTTTCAATGGTCAAGGCTGGAAATAACCTTTGCAAGAAACTGGAGAAAGAGTTATTAAAACAAAATATATGTAAAAGGCAGGTCAACAAGGGCCATATAGAATATTGTAGAAGTGAAGCATGGGGCACTGGGAACACTTGGTGTGCCCTTTGTGGAAAAGGGAGAAAGAAAGCTGTGAAAGAGCTATATCAGTATCAGAAAATAGAGCAGAAAAATGTCATCTGACAGAAGTTAAGACTTAATGGTCTCTGGTGCCACTATCCCTGTATTTTTAGCCAGTTTAGAACATATCCCCATCTCTGTAGCTTCAAACAATTTGGCAGTTGAGGATAGAGAGGAAGAAATATCAATGTAACTTGACAATAAGCATTGTCCCAAATGTTCCCTCTGTCACTCTCTACCAGCTTCACTCTACTTGCTTTACTTGCATAGCACTTATCACCAGGGGCCAGAGCAGATACATTATGTTTATTTGTTTATCTTTTGTATCTCCTCGCTAGAATAAGCTGCAGTAGAACAGAGATGTTTCCTGAAATTTAGTGCTGTATCACTGGCACCTAGAACAGTACCTAGTTTATAGCAGCCTTTCAGTAAGTATTATTTGAGTAAATAAATGAATAAATGCTATTTGGCATTGAAGATGGCAGACGTCAGTAACTAGAGGTAGGATGTGGCTATGGGATACCAGCTTCCAAATACTGCTGCCTGTATCAGTCTCTTTTCACACTGTTGATAAAAACATGTCTGAGACTGGGAAGAAAAAAGGGATTTTAAAAGACTTACAGTATCAAATGGCTGGGGAGACCTCAATCATGGCAGAAGGCAAGGAAAACCAAGTCACATCTTACATGGATGGCAGCAGGCAAAAAGAGAGCTTGTACAGGGAAACTCCCCCTTACACAACCATCAGATCTCATGAAACTTATTCAGTACCATGAGAACAGAACTAGAAAGACCTGCCTCCATGATTTAATTACCTCCTACTGGGTCCCTCCACAACCTGTGGGAATTCAAGATGAGATTTGGGTGGGGACATAGCCAAACCATATCATTCTGCCCTGGCCCCTCCCAAATCTCATGTCCTCACATTTCAAAACCAATCATGCCTTCCCAGAAGTCTTCCAAAGTCTTATTTCAGCATTAACTCAAAAGTCCACAGTCCAATCTCATCCGAGACAAGGCAAGCCCATTTTCTCTATGAGCCTCTAAAATCAAAAGCAAGTCAGTTACTTCCTAGATACAATGTGGGTACAGGAATTGGGTAAATAAGCCTATTTTAAATGGGCAAAACAAAGGGGCTACAGGCATCATGAAATACCAAAATCTAGCCAGGCAGCCAAACCTTAAAGCTCTACAATAATCTCCTTTTACTCCATGTCTCACATCCAGATAATGCTGATGCAAAGGTGGGTTCCCATGGCCTTGGGCAACTCAGCCCCTGTGGTTTTGCAGAGTGTAGGTCATCTTCTGGCTGCTTTCATGGGCTGGTGTTGTTTGCAGCTTTTCTAGGCATATGGTGCAAGATATCAGTGGATCTATATCATTCTGGTGTCTGGCTGATGGCAGCCCTCTTCTCACATTTTCACTAGGCGGTGCCCCAGTAGGGATTCTGTATGGAGGTTCTGACCCCACATTTCCCTTCCACACTGCCCTAGCAAAGATTCTCCATGAGGGCCCTGGCCCTGTAGCAAATTTTTGCCTGGGAACCTAGGCATTTACATTCATCTTCTGAAATCTAGACAGTGGTTCCCAAACCTCAATCTTGACTTCTGTACACCTATACACTTCAGCACTATGTGGAAGCTGCCAAGGCTTGGTGTTTGCACCCTCTGAAGCAGCAGCCCAAGGTGCACCCTGGTCACTTTTAGTCATGTCTACAGCATCTGGGACACAGAGCACCAAGTCCCTGGACTGCATACAGCAGAGGGGTTTATTTCTCCTAAACCTTGGCACCTGTGATGGGAAGGGTTGCCACAAAGAACCCTGACATGTCCTGGAGATATTTTCCCCATTTTCTTAGGAGTTAACATTCAGATTCTCATTACTTATCCAAATTTTTACAGCCAACTTGAATTTCTCCTCAGAAAATGGGATTTTCTTTTCTGTCACATTGTCAGGCTGCAAATTTTCCACACTTTCATGCTCTGCTTCCTTTATAAAACTGAATATCTTTAACAGCACCCAAGTAACCTCTTGAATGCTTTGCTGCTTGGAAATTTTCTCTGCCAGATACCATAAGTCACCATTCTGAAGTTCAAAGTTCCACAAATTTCTAGGGCAGGGACAAAATGCTACCAGATATAACAAGATATATCTTGCTAAGATATAACAAGAATCACCTTTGCTCCAGTTCCCAAAGAGTTCCTCATTTCCATCTGAGACCACCTCAGCCCTGGACTTTATTGTCCATATTGCTATGAGCATTTTGGGCAAAGCCATTCAACAAGTCTCTAGGAAGTTCCCAACTTTACCACATTTTCTTGTTCTCTTCTGAGCCTCCGAACTGTTCCAACCTCTGCCTGTTACCCAGTTCCAAAGTTGCTTCCACATTTTCAGGTGTCTTTTCAGCAACATCTCATTCTATTGGTACCAATTCTCCCCCAGTTAGAGTATAAACACTTGGAGAGCAAGTGCTCTGTATTATTATTTTTTAGATTTTCCTAAGCAAAGTCAGTGACCCTGTCTAGAGTAAGCATGTTTATACCAAGGGAAGGGAAGGAGAGTATGTGAGTGGGCGGCAAAAAGGGACTGTGAAACTGAGGCATAAATGCAATGGACCACAGTTCACCACTGAGTGGAAGGCCCACTGGGAGGGCCGTTGCCAACTCTACCACGTAAGATGGCGCCACCATATGGCTGATCCTCAAGTCATCCCTGTGGCAAAGGAGTGATTTCATTCTAAGCTTCCAGACTGAGAAGATGTCAGTAGAGTCTGTAGCAACAAATTTCTTCCCCACAGCTCAGAAATCTCTGAGAAAGTGCTGGCTGTATTTTGAGCAGAGTTTCTGGCTCTGGTTTGAAGAATAGAGTATCCTGGCACACTTCGCACAATTTTATTTCTGTTGATCTGTCAAACCCGTTGAGTAAACGGCGACTAGTCTCTTTAATAATTTCCCTCATTTAGAGGGGCAGCAGAGTACCTATTTGAAATCAACAAATTAAAGGTTAGTAGACAGCTTTTATTATACTTAGGTACAGTAAACAGAATTGTTAGGACATTTTTGCTTGTGCAAGTGTGATACAAACCAGCTATAAATGCATGTGCCTAGCAAATACATACTTGGGGGTTTTGGTCCACAAAGAGATTTTTTTAATACCAGGTTATTTTTGTAAGAGAAACATATTCTTTGTTTAAATGATCAAATCAGACTTATGCATTAAGTAGGCATAGGTTACCCTTTCTTTGCCATATATTGTTTTATCACTGAAGTAATCTTTTTTCTTAATAAAAAAATATGGTTATGGTTTTACTAATTCTTCCTTATTCTGTGTATTAAAGATTCTTGGAAAAAAATTAAGCTCTCAGTAAAACCTGATTTAAAAGATAATTTAAAGATAAAGCCCTGCTTACTGTATTATTAAATCTTTTACTGCCTAATACTGAGAACCAACAGAAACAATGTTTTTTTTGTTCAGATTCAGAGAGGGAAGAGGTGGAAATTCAAATATGTACAGTTTCTTTTATTCTGAAGCTTCAAGTGTGTTATTTTTTCATTGTCGGGTACATATGCTTAAAATGAGGGGCTATACAATAAAAGAAGACAATTTATACTGAGATTTTATCATTTATCATTTTTTTCATCACTGATTTCTGATGTGAAGCGTTCAACTTGTAATGTGAACAAATTCTTTTTTCTCCATTCAGTTTCTCCCATATGTAAGAGGAGTATTTGTAATATATTAAAAGGTAGTTCAGTGTCTACAGCATGGACTCCAAACACAGACTGCCTCTGTTTGGAATGAGGCATGTTATTTAATCTCTCTTTGCCTGGGCTATTTCTTAATCTGTAAAATGGAAGAGTTAATCAATGCCCTTAACTCATAGGTTTTCTGAGAGAAACAAATGCTTATGCAAAGTGCTGGGACAGTGCCCAGCACATGCTGAGTGTTAGTTGGAATTAACTGTTTTTCTCTGAGAGTCCTAAGCTAACCTCATGAGTGGGATATACACATCTTCATGGTAGGGAGTTAAATCTTCCACGAGGAAGCTGAGAAGGAAGATCCCCTAGCTCTCACTACACTGGAGTAGGATCCAGGGAAGAGGATGGTGAGTACAAAAGAGCAGATAGAGGGAAAGCAGGGAGGAAAGACTTTCTATGCCCATTGAAGGTGTTTCCATTTTGAGTGATGTGAACAGTAAAGAAAAATTGTGTGTCATCCTTTGGAAAATGAGTGTGGTTATAGTCTTCTAATAGTTAGACTGTTTTTTTTTTTTTCTAGTAATATACCACATTTGAATATTCTTCCAGATGTCATGGAACTTAACAGAGTGGTGACCAAAAAGCTCTAGGTTTCATTTTATAAGCAATATGCATGCTGGTAAAAGTAGTTTGAATACTGGAATATTGGAATATTCAGGATATTCTGATACTTTATGGGAGCAATGGGAAATATGTTTCGAATTGAGACCATACCACAAAATCGGGGCTGTGGTTTTGTCTTATCCTTGTAGAGAGAGCTCAGCAGATGCTTGGCTGTATATCTAATCCCACTGTTGTAGGAAACTTCCTAGGGAGATGTTTTAAATTGCCTATTGTTTGCTAAGCTACTTGATATATAGGCATAATAAAGTCATATACTCACTTGGCTCCATAATAAGATTAGGTCAAGCTTGATCACTCAGTAGATACCTATGCGGAAAGTTTATTTAAATTATATGAATTATTCTCTTTGGCCAAGATGGAATGCTTTGGTGACTTATTAAGGAAGTGTGAGAAAGTTATTAGACCGTGTCAGCTAAAAAGATGATGGAGTTTTAAATAGGATGAAAACTGAGAGAATTGTCTGGAAAATGGACTACTTAAAGAGTCTCCAGACTCCTTGATATTTTGCTTATTAATGCATATCTGTATCATTCAATTCTCACATGGCTATGTGCTTTGGAATACTTTATAGAATAGACAAACATAACATTACGGAAAAGAGCTAATGCATGCTGGGCTTGTTACCTAGGTGACGGGTTGATAGGTGCAGCAAACCACCTATATAACAAACCTGCACATCCTGCACATGTACCCTGAACTTAAAAATATATAAAATGAATTATTAAAAAGTGTGTCAATTTTTGTAAATGTTAACATAGCACATTGAACATTTTGATGAATTAAAAAGTCTGTGTCTTCTAAATGAATATTAAAATCTGTTTATAAATCGAAGGAAATAGTCCCTGATAGCCACAGAAGTATGTGTGATACATGAAGAACAAGAAATGAATTTCCTGATAACCATAAAATCTTAGATCAGCTGAAATATTGTAGATCATCCAGTTTAGCTTTCTCCTTTTATATATGAAGAAACTGAGGCCCAGACACTTTGTGTCTTGTTCACATTTAACACAGCTAATTACTCTTACCAGTCAAGATTAGAACCCATACCTTAATATTTTAAGCTGAAATATTCTATTTGTCACAGCGGTAAGACCATTAGTCGGGTGTATATCTGAAAAGCAGTAAGAAGTTAACCTTTGCTGGTGTCGTCAACCTCAGTTAATATTGCCTCAAGAAGTATCATGCATTTTTTTTTATTACACTTTAAGTTCTGGGGTACATGTGCGGAACATGCAGGTTTGTTACATAGGTATACATGTGCCATGGTGGTTTGCTGCATCTATCCCCCTGTCATCTACATTAGGTATTTCTCCTAATGTTAGCTCTCCCTAATTCTCCCACGCCCCTGTTATCCCTCCCCTAGCCCTCCCACCCCCCGACAGGCCCGGTGTGTTATGCCCCACCCCGTACATGTGTTCTCATTGTTCAACTCCCACTTACGAGTCAGAGCATGTGGTGTTTGGTTTTCTGTTCTTGGGTCAGTTTGCTGAGAATGACAGTTTCCAGCTCCATCCATGACCTTGCAAAGGACATGAGCTCATCCTTTTTTATGGCTCCATAGTATTCCATGATATATATGTGCCACATTTTCTTTATCCAGTCTATCATTGATGGGCATTTGGGTTGGTTGCAATTCTTTGCTATTGTAAACAGTGCCACAATAAACATACATGTGCATGTGTCTTTATAATAGAATGTTTTATAATCCTTTGCGTATATACCCAGTAATGGGATTGCTGGGTCAAATGGAATTTCTATTTCTAGATCCTTGAGGAATCGCCATACTGTCTTCACAATGGTTGAACTAATGTACCCTCCCACCAACAGTGTAAAAGCATTTCTATTTCTCCACATCCTCTTCAGCATCTCTTGTCTTCTCATTTTGGGATAATCACCATTCTAACTGGCATGAGATGGTATCTCAATATGGTTTTGATTTGCATTTCTCTAATGACCAGTGATGGTTTTAGGGATCAAGTTTGGACCTAATGGTTCTCTATAAGTGCCTTTATGTTAGTGTTTCACACATGCAGCATTGCTCTGTTCGGGGTGTTTTTAATCTGCCAGCCATCATTATAGTGATGATGGGGTTATATAGTAACTATATTTTTGGACATACTCAAGACAGTTTTGGGGAGGTGGCAAAGTTGGGCAACTGCAGAAGCTGCTGCTCTAAAACAGATTTTAGGACTTTAGTCACTGGAGAAATTTCAATATTTTTCTCATCCAGCAGTTCCCTTGGGAACTTGTCCCAAAGGAATTAAACTCTGCACCACATTCCACCTTATAGGTGGAGTCACCCAATAATTAATATGGGATTACTAAAAACACATCCAAGAGAGTCTGATATACAATAAATGCACAGTATATGTTGGCTGGTAGCTGTCCATATTTTTGTTATATAATATTTCTCTGCTATAATTTCTTCCCAGAACATTAAACACTTTGTTCTCAAGCTAATAGGAAACCCTAAATGCTTAAACTGAAGTTGAGAATGTCAGCACTAAACGGTCCCTCTCAGACTCTGCAGCCTAAAACTCTCCTTTACAGAAGTGAAAATGGGGCTTCAGATAGACACTGATTGTACATCACCCTGTGAATTAGTTGTGTTGTCCCCTTAGTCATCTGTAATAGTGGTCATATTTCTCAATCCCATCAAAGAATGGCCAGAGGTAAAATTCATACTTCATCTTGAAAAGAATACATTTTGTGAAAAGATAATTAATTTTTTTGAACTGTGGCTGATGAATTCTGGGAGCAGAAACAATGTCAGCAGGCCTTGAAATGAGCTCTATGAATTGAGTGTCACCTGTTGGGATTCCTGGGTCAAAGATGGCAGAGGCAAATGCAAAAATGAGATAAGCTTTCAAGATAAACTTTCTCCATTGTCTGTAGTTAGGTTGTATGGCCTTTGGGCCTCTTTAAGAAAATTTAGGCATGGTTACAATAATGAAAACTTTGGGCTCTCTAAGGTGATACAAATCCAATAAAACTTGAAACCTTGAGTTGAGCTAAATAGTGAAAGGTCTTTTTTTTCCTTCTTGCTGAATAAAAAATGCAGAACAAGCAAACTGTTTTCCTGTTGGACTACTATTATTTTAGAAAATGTATTAGTGGACAGTTTTGAGAATTATAATTAAATAATGTAGACTGAATTAATGGCTGCTAGTAGGCAGCTGTTTCATCAACTTTTGGCCTTGGAATTAAAGTCTTTCTGAGAAAGATTTACTCAGGCATAACTATATAATCTGAAAGACGATCACACTCTATTCCTGATGCATTAGAAATATAGATGAGATAATATGTCCTCTATCCATCCCACTCCATATTTAAGCTCCTTCTATTATTCTGTTTTTCCTATAGGCTGAAGTTCAAGATCCTTTGACCATGATTTTTAAGGCCCTTATCAGTCTGATTGTAGCTCATTTTTCAAGCTCTCATTTCATTCTGACCCCAAACCTCTAAAATTCTCAACAGCCGTACAAAATTATTTTTCTTTTCTTTAACAAGCATGCGTTTTCTTCCTCCATGCAATATCTAATGCAGTTTTCTTTAACTGAAATATTGTCCCATTATCTTTTCATATACCTTCTTCAAGGGCTACATCAACTGATTTGTTCTCCATAAGTATTTCTATCATATTAACCGTAGCTACTATGTATTTAATACCTACTCTATGCCAGGCATTGCTAAGTTAATTTTCTTATTTAAACCTCATAACTAATCCCCATTCCACAGACAAAAGACTTAAAATTCAGAGAAGTTAAATTTCTTCTTTAACGCCACATAGCTTGAAAATTGAGGCACCAAAATTCAAACTAAATTGTGTCTGATTCTAAAGCTCGTGGTATTTATTACTATGCATACTACATATGCATATACACTACTTTATATTCTCTCAGAAAAGTGAATGATCCCCTTCTCTGTGCATGTACAGCCATTTAATTATTACATTTTTATGCCACTTATCTGTTTGGGCTATACACATATCTGTGTCCCCGCAAAATTATAAGCTTTTCAAAAACAAAGACTTTATTCATTTATACAACCTCAGGATGTAAAGATATGTCTGGCATTGACTAGATGCTCAGTAAACATTCACTACTCTGAGGGCTAGAAATTATTCAATATATAATATCTCTACCAAAGATAACTTAATATTTATTCAGGGAGACTAAAATAAACATGGGAAAAACTAAAGAGAGAAATCCCAGCTCTGTCATTAAATTCATGAAAAGACATAAAGAGGATGTCAGTATTTCTGTTTTTGCCATAACTGCATGTATTTGTGCTGATTCTTCTGTCTTGGGATGAGACAGACCAAGGCTCATTGAAATGGCTCAGTGTTCAAGGGAGAATTGGTGAGTAGAGTCAGTTCTAAAAGCCATGGGTGTTGCTGCTCCTAAACATAGGTGCTATGGTTTGAATGTCCCCACCAAAACTCATGTTGAAATTTAATTGCCATTGTGACAGTACTAAGAAGCAGGACTATTCAGTGGTGATTAGGCCATGAGGGCTCAGCTATCATGAGGGGATTAATGTCATTACCTTGATACTGGGTTGTTATAAAAGCAAGTTTAGCCTTCACTTGTTCTTGCTGTTTCTTGCCCTTCTGCCTTCACTCATGGAATAAGGCAGCATGACGACCTCTACCAGATGATAACACCATTGTCTTAGACTTTTCAGCCTCTAGAACTATGAGCCAAATTAACTTATTATAAATACCCAGTCTGTGGTATTCTGTTATAGCAATATAAAACAGACTACATCAGCAGGCAAGGCTACAGCTAATGTGACCTCTTGGGGTTCTGCCTGGAAAAAGTAGAGCATCATTATTGAGCTCCTTCTAAGACATATGTGGGCATTTTAAAGAAGCACGTATAAGCTGGACTGTTCAGAGGTAACAGTGTGTGGTAAATAAAAGCATAGACTCGGGATTCTGCTTGTCTCAGTTTGAACACCAGCTCTGTAACCACTTTCGTTGACCTTATCATTTTTCCCTTTTCCCTCAGTTTCCTTATGAGTAAAGTAAGAGTAATACTAAAACTTAGCTTACAGAATTGTTCAGAAGATTGAATAGGTTAATAGACGTAAAACACACAAAAGAGTGCCTAGCACAGGGTTATCACTTAGTGCATATTTGCTTTTATCTACAGTTTAGTTTTTTTCTCCTACCTCTACTTACATAAATTTTGAATATTAAAGGAATATGATGTCAGTTTTAGCAAAGGTCACTAATACTGTTTTATTACTTTTTAAATGTTAGTTTCCCTCAAATTGGCATTGGCTAACTAAAATATGAGCAAATGTTACCCACCATTATGAAATCCCCATGTGAAAAACTGACGTGGATATGAATAAAATTTAGAGCTAGAAAGGGCATAAGAACTCATCTAATAATTTTTTTTTCTTTACCAATGAGGGAAGAAAGTTCCACAGGAGGCAAGTGGCTTGCCCAAATTCAGAGCTAAAGGTCACACAGGAAGTTAACTGTGGAATTGCCATCTGAATACTATTTTAAAGGTAGCCTGCATAGAAATAATTAGAGTTGTCAGGGCATTAATATATGGTCATAAGAATAAAGTAGGATGTTTCATTATTCTGGAGCCATCTTTTTAAGGAGAAGTGTTTATGTTTCACTTCAATTAAGCAATTTTCTTGGGCTATCATTTTAAAATAAACTGTTATGACAATAGAAAGAATCTGTATAAACCAATGTAATTACACTTGTGGGTTGTTCTAAATATTATGACTTTATTTTATTGCTACAGAGGGTCTCAAGATTATTAAGAAAACTAGATTGGAATTGGTAATATACTTAAAGTAATATATAAATAAAATTTTGGAAGGTAATAGATGGAAGAATAAGAATCTGTGCATGCCATTTGAAAAGTCACTTGTTTGTAAAATAGTCAAGTGCTACCAAGGGTATGGGCTTGGATTTTAATTTACCGCTGAAGATACTGTTCCGAAGCTAATCATAATAATGCTAAATTCAATACTGAGATAGCATGCAGCTTTGGTTGTTAGGGAGATAATGGACTCCAACTGAGGCTAAATGGTGTTATTGACATAGGAGATGCAGACATGTATATGACGCAATTTTTTATAATTAGGAAATGATATACACAGATAGTTTAAAATTTAGTAAATGCAAACATTTTCTACCATTTTGTAGGTTGTCTTTTTTACTTTGTTGATTATATCCTTTATAATGCAAAACTTTTTACTTTTATATAATCCCATTTATCTATTTTTGCTTTTTTCCCCTGGGCTTTTAAGGTCTTATTCATGAAATATTTTGCCGAATTAATTTTTGAATGATTTTTCTTATGCTTTCTTCTAATAGATTTATAGCTTAGGGTGTCACATTTAAGTATTTAATCCATTTTGAGGTGATTTTTGTATATGGTGAGATAGCAGTCTAGTTTCAAGCTGCTGAGAGTAGATCTTCAGTTTTCCCAGCATCATCTATTGAATAAACTGTCCTTTCCTCAATGATTGTTCTTTGTTCAATGGTGAAAAATTAAATGACTATAAATAACTGGATTTATTTCTGGGTTCTCTATTTGGTTCCATTGGTCTACGTGTCTTTTTTTTAAGCCAGTACCATGTCGTTTTGGTTACTATAACTTTGTGGTTATTTTAATATCTGGTAGTATGACACCTGCAGCTTTATTTATTATTATTTTGCTCAGGATTCTTTTGTCTAGCCCAGATATTTTGTGGTTCCATACGTACTGTGTGTGTGTGTGTGTGTATATATATATATTATATATAAAATATATATAAAACATATATGTGTATATATATATAATATATATGATACAAATATATTAAATATATATTTTTTATTCTGTTAAGACTCTCACAAGTATTTTGATAGAGATTAGATTCAGCTCCTAATATATACTTGTTATTAATCCCTTGCCAAACTGATAGTTTGCAAATGTTTTCTCTCATTCTATCGGTTGTGTCTTCACTTTGTTGACTGTTTACTTTGCTCTGCAAAAGCTTTTTTACTTGATGTGATTCCATTTGTCTATGTTTGCTTTGATTGTCTGTGCTTGTGATATATTGCTTAGTCCTTTTTCACACTGCTATTTTACACAGAAATAACATGACACATCTACAAGCATCTGATCTTCAACAAACCTGACAAAAATAAGCAATGGGGATAGAATTATCTATTTAATAAATGGTTCTGGGAAAACTAGCAAGCTATAAGCAGAAAACTGAAACCAGACCCCTTCTTACGTCTTACACAAAAATTAACTCAAGATGGATTAAAAACTTAAGTGTAAAACCCAAAGCCATGAAAACCCTAGAAGAAAACCTAGGCAATCCCGTTCAGGACATAGTCATGGGCAAAGACTTCATGACTAAAACACCAAAAGCAATTGCAGCAAAAGCCAAAATTGGCAAATGGGATCTAATTAAATTAAAGAGCTTCTGCCCAGCAAAAGAAACTATCATCATAGTGAACAGGCAACCTATAGAATGGGAGAAAATTTTTGCCATCTATCCATCTGACCAAGGTCTAATATCCAGAATCTACAAGGAACTTAAAGAAATTTAGAAAAAACAACAACCTCATCAAAAAGTGGGCAAAGGATATGAACATACACTTCTCAACAGAAGACATTTATGCGGCTAACAAACATATTTTAAAAAGCTCATCATCACTGATCATTAGAGAAATGCAAATCAACACCACAATGAGATATTATCTCACACAAGTTATAATGGTGATTATTAAAAAGTCAGGAAACAATAGATGCTGGAAAGGCCGTAGAAAAATAGGAACACTTCCACAGGTGAGACTGTAAATTAGTACAATCATTGTGGAAGACAGTGGGATGATGTTTCAAGGATCTAGAACCAGAAATAACATTTGACCCAGCAATCCCATTACTGGGTATATACCCAAGGAATTATAAATCATTCTACTATAAAGACACATGCACACGCATGTTTATTGCAGCACTATTCACAACGGGAGAGACTTGGAACCAACTCAAATGTCCATCAATGGTAGACTGGATAGAGAAAATGTGACACATATACACCATGGAATACTATGCAGCCATAGAAAGAATGAGATCATGTCCTTTGCAGGGACGTGGATGAAGCTAGAAGCCATCATTCTCAGCAAACTAGTACAGGAACAGAGAACCAAACACCACATATTCTCACTCATAATTGGGAGGTGAACAGTGAGAACACAGGGACACAGGGAGGGGAACAACACACACTGGGGCCTGTTGGGGGGTGGGAGCAAGAGGAGGGAGAGCATTAGGACAAATACCTAATGCATGTCGGGCTTAAAATCTAGATGACATGTTGATAGCTGCAGCAAACCACCATGGCACATGTGTACCTATGTAACCTGTACATTCTGCACATGTATCCTGGAACTTAAAAAAAAAAAAAAAGAACTACCTGAGACTGAGTAACTTATAAAGGAAAGAGGCTTAATTTACTCGCAGTTCCACATGGCTGGGAAGGCATCAGGAATCTTACAATCATGGCAGAAGGCAAAGGACAAGCCAAGTACATCTTACAATGCAACTGTAGAGACAGACACAGGGGAAGTGCAGCACATTTAAACCACCAGGTGTCCTGAGAACTCACTCAATATCAGAAGAGCAAGGGGAAAATCTGCCCCCATGATCCAATCACCTTTCAACCAGCCCCTCCCCTGGCACTTGGGTATTACAATTCAAGATGAGATTTGATTTAGGACACAGAGCCAAATCATATCATTGCTTAAGAAATTTTTGCCCAGACCAATGTCCTAGAAAATTTCCCCACGTAAATGGCTTTATTACATTTTGATTTGATTTTTGTATATGGCAAGGGACAGGTGTCTAGTTTCATTATTCTGCATACTGATATCCAATTTTACAGCACCATTTATTGAAGAGACTGTCTTTTTCCTCCTATATATTCTTGGCACCTTTGCTGCAAATGAGCTCACTGTAGGTGTGTGGATTTGTTTCTGGGTTCTCAGTTCTGTTCCATTGGTCAATGTGTCTGTTTTCAGGCCAATATCATGCTGTTTTGGTTACTATAGCTCTGTAGTATAATTTGAAGTAAGATAATATGATTCTTTCAGTTTTGTTCTTTTTGCTTAGAATACATTTAGCTATTATCAATCTTTTCTGGTTCCATATAAATTTTAGTGTTAGATTTTCTATTTCTGTGAAGAATGTTGTTTGTATTTTGATAGGGATTGCAGTGAATCTGTAGATTGCTGTGGGTCATATGTACATTTCAACAATATTGATTCTTCCACTCCATGAATTGAAGCAATTTTCCATTTTTTGTGTCCTCTTAAATTTCTTTCCTCAGTGTTTTATGGTTTTTATTATAGAGATGATTCACTTAAGTTAATTTTTATGTATTTAATTTTACATATGGCTATTTTAGTGGGATTACTCTTTATTTCTTTTTCAGATTATTCACTGTTATAGAAATACTACTGATTTCTGTATGTTGATTATGTATTCTGAAACTTTTCTTAAATTATCAGTTCTAATAGTTTTCTTGTGGATTTTTTAGGTTTATCTAAATATAAGCTTCTGTCATCAGCAAACAAGGATAATTTGATTTCTTCCTTTCCAATTTGAATTCCCTTTATTTATTTATCTTGTCTGATTGCTTTAACTAGGTACTGGAAGTCCTAGTTAAAGCAATCAGACAAGTTCTCTGTCTCTTATAGTTTTTGTATTGAAATCTATTTCGTGTAATATAAATAGAGCTGTTCCTGTTCATTGTGATTTCCATTGGTATGAAATATCTTTTCCCATTTCTTTACTTTTAGTCAATGCATGTCTTTAGAGGTGAAGTGTGTTTCTTGTAGACAGTAGTTTAGTAGGTCTTGTTGTTTCATTCATTCAGTTGAATAACAGCAGTGAAATTGGGCATTTCCTGTCATCTTACAGATCTTAGAGGACTTTCAGGTTTTTCTCATTCAGTATGATACTAGCTGTGTGTTTGTCATATAGAGCTTTTAATATGTTAAGATATGTTTCTTCTATACCTAGTTTTTTTGAGAGGTTTTATCATAAGGAGATGTTAAATTTTATCACGTTTTCACCATCAATTGAAATGATCATATACTTTTTATCCTTCATTTTGTTGATATAATATATTACATTGATTGATATGCATATGTTAAAACATTCTTGCATTCCAAAGATAAGTCCCACTTGGTTATGATGAGTGATCTTTCTAATATATTGTGGAACTCTGCTAGTATTTTGGTGAGGATTTTTGCATTAATATTCATCAACAATAATGGCCTGTGGTTTTCTTTCTTTCTTTTTTTTTTTTTTTGATATGTCTTCTGGTTTTGATATCAGGATAATATTGGCCTCATAGAATGAGTTTAGAAGTATCATCTCCTCATATATTTTTCAGAAGAGTTTCAGTAGGATTGGTGTTAGTTCTTCTTTAAATGGTTGGTAGAATTTAGCATTGGAGCCACCAGGTGCCAGACTTTTCTTTACTTGGAGACCTTTCTTTCTTTTTTTGAGACTGAGTCTCACTCTGTCACCTAGGCTGGAGTCCAGTGCCACAATCTAGGCTCACTGCAACCTCTGCCTCCCAGGTTCAAGCAACTCTCCTTCCTCAGTCTCCTGAGTAGCTGGGATTACTGGCATGTGCCATCATGCCTGGCTAATTTTTGTATGTTTAGTAGAGATGGGTTTTTGCCATGTTGGCAAGGCAGGTCTTGAACACCTGACCTCAGGTGATCTGCCTGCCTCAGCCTGCCAATGTGCTAGGATTACAGGCATGAGCCTCTGTACCAGACTGGAGACACTTTATTATAGCTTCAATCTCATTATTTTTTGTTGATCTGTTTAGGTTTGGACTTCTTCCAGTTTCAATTTTGCTAGGTTGTATGTGTGTATAAATTTGTCCATTTCTTCTAGATTTTCCAATTTATTGGCATATACTTGCTCATAGTAGCCACCAATATTCCCTTGAATTTCCACAGTATCAGTTGTAGTATCTCTTTTTTCATTATGGTTTTATTTATTTGAATCTTCTCTTTTTTTTTTTTTTTTTTGTTAGTTTGGCTAACAGTTTGTCATGTTTGAATATTTCTATTTTTTTTATTTCAACTTCATTTATTTGTGATCTTTATTATTTCTTCTACTAATTTTAAGTTTGGTTTGCTCTTGCTTTTCTATATCTTTAGATAAATTATTAGATTGTTTATTTGAACTGTTTCTCTTTTTTGATATAAGCAACTTAAAGATATAAATGTACCTCTTAGTATTTCTTTAGCTGTATCTTATAGGTTCTGGCATATTGCTTTTCCACTATCCTTTATATCAGGAAATTTTTCAATTCTGTTTTTAATTACATATTGACCCACTACTCATTCAGAAACATACTGTTTCATTTCTATGTATTTGCATAGTTTCTAAAAATTCCCTTGTAATTAATTTCTAGTTTTATTCCTTTGTGCTCAGGGAAAATACTTGATATTATTTCCATTTTCTGAATTTTTAAGACTATTTTGTGACTTAACATGTGGTCTACACTTGTGAAGAACTCATATGCTAAGGAAAAGAATTTGTATTCTGTACCTGTTGAGTGAAATGTTCCATTAATATCTATTAGATCAATTTGGTTGATAGTGCAGATGAAGTCTGATTTTGTTGGTGATTTTTTTTAATCTGGATTATTTGCCCAATTTTGAAATAGAGTGTTGAAGTCTCCCACTATTTTTGTGTTGGGGCCTATCTCTCTCTTTAGCTCTAATAATATTTGCTTTATATATCTGGGTGCTCCATTGTTGGGTGCATATATGTTTAAAACTGTTAAATCCTCTTGCTGAATTGACCACTTTATTATCATATAGTGATTCTATTTGCATCTTATAGTTTTTGTATTGAAATCTATTTCGTGTAATATAAATAGAGCTGTTCCTGCTCACTGTGGTTTCCATTGGTATGAAATATCTTTTCCCAGTTCTTTATTTTTAGTCTATGTGTGTCTTTAGAAGTGAAGTGTGTTTCTCATAGACAGTAGTTCAGTGGGTCTTGTTGTTTCATTCATTCAGCCAGTCTTTGTCTTTTAAGTGAAAAGTTTAGTGGATTTACATTCAATGCTGTTTTTGATAAGTAATGACGTACTCCTGCCATTTTGTTATTTGTTTTAGATCTGTTTAATGGTGGTCTCTTCTTTCCTTTCTTTCTTCCTTTAGTGAAGGTTATTTTCTCTGGTGACATAATTTACTTTCTTGCTTTGCATTTTTTGTGTGTCCATCATATGATTTGGATTTGTCGTTCCTGTGAGGCTTGCAAATACTATCTTCTACCCTTACAAGAATTTAGGGCCAGGTACGATGGCTCATGCCTATAATCCCAGAACTTTACGAGGCCAAGGTGGACAGATCACAAGGTCAAGGGTTCAAGACCAGCCTGGCCAGCATGGTGAAACCCTATCTCTACTAAGAATACAAAAATTAACTGGTAGTGGTGGTACAGTCTTGTAATCCCAGCTACTTGGGAGGCTGAGGCAGGAGAATTGCTTGAACCCAGGAGGCAGGGGTTTCAGTAAGCTGAAATTGAGCCTATGTACTTCAGCTTGGGCAACAGGGCAACACTCCATCTCAAAAAAAAAAAAAAAAGGATTTAACACTAGTGTTATTTATGAAAATATTAGTTTACCCTTATAAGAATTTAACACTACTTTCATAAAGAAATAAACAGACAAGCAAAAACCAAACTAATAAAAATTCTGTACCTTACCTTTATGCTTCTGACTTTTTAATGCTTTGTTTTTTTCTATCTATCTATATCTTATTGCACTACGTCTTAAAAAGTTGTAGTAATTTTTTTTGGTTTATTGTTTAATTTTTCTAATTAGGATGGGCATAGTTTACATACCACAGTTACAGTCTTATAATAATCTGTGTTTCTCTGTGCACTTACTACTACCAGTGAGTTTTGCACCTTCAGGTCATTACTTACTGCTCATCAACATCTTTTTTCCTGATTGAAGTACTCCCTTTAGCATTTTTTGTAGGACAGTTCTAGTATTCATGAAAGCTCTCAGCTTTTGCTTATTTGGAAAAGTGTTTATTTCTTCTTCATGTTTGAAGGATATTTTTTCCAGATATCCTATTCTAGGGTATTTTTTTTTCCTTCAGCATTTTAAATATGTCATGCAACTCTCTTCTGGCCTATAAGGTTTCCATTGAAAAGTCTGCTGCCAGACATATTGTAGCTCCATTATGTATCATTTGTTTCTTTTCTCTTCCTGCTTTTAGGATCTTTTATTTATCCTTGTTCTCTAGGAGTTTCATTATTAAATGTCTTAAGGTACCCTTCTGTAGGTTACATATGCGTGGAGTTCTATAGCCTTCTTATATTTAAATATTGCTTTCTTTCTGTAGGTTTTGGAGGATCTCTGTTATTATTCCTTTGAATAAAATGTATACTCCTATCTTTATACCTCCTCTTTAACAGCAATAAGTTCTAAATTTGCCACTTTGAGGCTTGTTTTCCAAATCCTATAGGCGTGCTTTATTGTTTTTATTCCTTCTGTCTCTTCAGAATACGTATTTTCATTTAGGTTGTCTTCCATCTCACTAATTCTTGTTTCTGCTTGATTTATTTTGCTATTAAAAGAATAATGAATTTTTTGGTATGCCAATTTCATTTTTCAGCTCCAGAATTTCTGCTTGATTTTTAAAAATTAATTCAACTCTTTGTAAAATGGATTCTATGGTATCCTGAATTCCATCTCTTTGTTATCCTGAATTTCTTTGAGTTTCTTCAAAATAGCTTTTTTGAATTATCTCTCTGAAAGGTTACATACCTCTGTTTATTCAGGATTTGTCCCTGTTGCTTTATTTCATTTTGTGAGGTCATATTTCCCTGTGATGGTCTAGAAGCTTGTGGATCTTTGTCTTTGTCTCAGCATTGAGGAATTATGTATTTATTGTAGCCTTCACTATCTGGGCTTATTTGTACCTATTGTTCTTGGGACTGCTTTCCAGGTATTCAAAGAGACTTTGGTATTATGATCTAAGCCATATTTGCTTTAGGAGGCACTCCAATTCCAGTAACAGTGTGGCTCTTGCAGACTTTTAGAGGTAGTGCTTTGATGATCTTAGAAAAACTATAGAAGAATTCTCTGGATTACCAAGTAGAGACTCTTGTTCACTTCCCTTCCTTTCTCCTAAAGCAATGGAGTCTTATTCTCTTTTCTCAACCACCTAAAACTGAGGGCAGAGTGACACAAGCACCCTTGTGGCTACCACCAGTATGAATGTGCTATTTCAAACCCGAAGCCAGCATAGCACTGGGTTTCACCCAAGGCCTGCTATAACCACTTCTTCGCTGATGCTTATGTTTGCTCAATTTCCTGGGCCTCTACAATCAGCAAGTGGCACAGCCAGCAAGGCCTGTGGCCTTCCCTTCAGGGCCATGAGTTCCCACAGGCCCCAAATGGGTTTAGGGCTGCTGTTCTGGACTCCAGGACTTAGAATCGAAAACCTTAGAAGTCTACCTAGTATTCTATTGTACTGCAGCTAAGCTGGTGCTCAGACCACAAGACATATCATCTTTCCCACTCTTTCCTACTTTTTCCAAAGGCAGAGGAGACCTACCCCATAGCCACTGCCACCACCACAGGCCACAAGGAGTTCTTCCAGACTACCACTGAAGTTCCTTTAATGTGCAAGGGCTCTTCAGTAAGTTTGTCATGAATTCTGCCAGGTCCAGGACTTATCCTTCAGAGAAATGGACTCTAGTCTAGCTCAGGGAAGATGCAAAGATCTTGTCAATGAATCAGTCATGAGTCAGGGACCCCAGGTGTCCACTTGGTTCACTGGTTCACTAGCCATGTTGTCCCAGCTGATACCTATGGTACAAATTAAAGTCCCCTTAAATTTTTTCTCTGTTTTTCTCAAGCGTAAGAAGTTTCAGCCCTTAGTCATGACAGCTGGTAATTTGCTGAATCTCACATGAAGTCAGCAGGTCTCAGAGGCTTACCCAAGGTACTCCACATACTACCTAGGTATTGCTGCTGGTTTTTCAGAACCCAAAGGCTCTTCAGTTAGCAGCTGATGAATCCTGCCAGGTCTGGGTCCTTTCCATCAAGGCACAGGGTTCTCTTCTGGCTCAGGGTTTGTCTAGAAATGTCTTTTGGGAGCTAAGGCCTGAAATAGGTTCCAGATGACTCTAACCAGTGCCCTATACTGCTGAGGCTGAGCTGGTATCCAAGATGCAAGACAAAGTCCTCCCCACTCTTCCCTCTCGTCTCCTGAGGTCAAAGGAAGGGATCTCTTTTGGAGCTACAAGATGTGCATCTTGGGGTCAGGGAAGGTGTGATGGTATCACTCCCTTAGCCACACCAGTTGGTGTCTTAGTAGATTACGTGTCCCCACCAGTCCACTGACTCTGGGCCAAGTTCAGCACTAGAACTCACCTAACTTTTAACATCTGGAGTGCCTGTCAAGTTTACTTAGAGACTCAGAACACTTTGGCCCTTGGCGGCGAGGTTTTCTAGAACACAAGTTTGGACCACAGGGATTGGCAATTCCCCTCTGGCTCGGGCTGGTTTAACTGCTCCCTCCATAGTGGGCATCAGCTGAGTTTTCTCTAGTTTGCTTTGTGCTCTTAACAGAACAGCACTGAGTTCGGTGCCTTACAATTGCTGCGTTCCTCCCTCAGCACCCAGAGATGCTCTCTGCACCATGTTGCCACTGCTGAAGGGTTGGGAAAGAGTAGCATTGGTGATTCAAGATTATTTTTTCTATCTTTTCAGCGCCTCTTTCAGTGATATGTAGTTTAAACCAGATACCAAGAGGGCTCACCCGATGTTTGGTTCTTATTAAGGTGTTTTTTTCTCTGTAGATAGTTGGTAAATATGTGTCCTTGCAGAGGGGGCAATCGGTAGAGACTTCTGTTCTGCCAACTTGCTCTGCCTCCTCCATGATTTCTAATTCAGTAAGTTTAGCATGAGGCCTAAGACTTTGTAATTCTAACAAGTTGCCAGATGTTGCCCATGCTGTGGGTCCATGAATTATTTTGAGAATCACTGGACTAGGGGACTGATAGTAATGGAGTGGCTATTTAAAAAAAAAAAAAGATCAAAGAAGTATAATGAGGAGATAAGATGAGACATAAAAAGATGAGAGAAAAGCCAGACAAATAACAAAGTAGAAGGAGAGGTTTTGGTAGAGGAGAAAAAGTAAAAAGATGTGAAGATTGGAATGGCTTATGTGTTCTTAGAGGGACAGAAAGAAGGAAAGAAGTTCACTATGACTGAAGAATAGCACATACATGAATAAGTACTTCAATACATTTCAGGGTCATCTGCTCTTTTAATGAGTTTTTCAAATTTTTTACCAGAAACAATATTTTAATATCTCTTTAGATAAATTCCTAGTTGTTGTTGTAACTATATGAGTAAGAAATATGTGGAACCTATAGAAACTAATGTTGTTTTAATCGTTTTTCACTTAATTTCTGATTATGATAATAAATTCTGTAAATGAGAATGTATTTTATTTTGCAATAGTTATATTTATTTTAACCATTTCATATGTTAATGCCTTGACTATATTTTCAAAGCAATGTTTTTTTTTTGTTCCTGTTTTAATTTTTCATCATTAAATATAATGGCAAAATCCAATAAGAAAATGTTCTTTTATACATATTTTCCTAATAACCATACTTAATGAAAGTGGGAAAGATGTCAACCTCAAGAATAAAGTAAGTTAAAACTATAAGCACAGTGTCTCACCTATAATGATGAATATGCAAAAAAAGACTTACCTCAGAATTAAGGAAGCCAACTATGCAGCTATTAGTCTGTGGCTGAAGGTCCCAGAGCCCCAAAGCGAAATAATTTGGAGTCCAATATTTGAGGGCAGAAGCATCTAGCAAGGAAGAAAGATGTAGGCTGGGAGACTAAGCCAATTTAGTCTTTGCATGTTCTTCTACTTGCTTTAATTCTGGCCGTGCTGGCAGCTCATTAGATTGTTGCCACCCAAATTGAAGGTGGGTCAGCCTTTCCCAGTCTGCTGTCTCAAATGTTGATCTCCTTTGGCAACATACTCACAGACACACCCAGGAACAATGCTTTGCATTCTTCAATCCAATCAAATTGACACTCAGTATTAACCATCACAAACTGATATACCCAATTGCTGGCATAATTATTGGAGAACAAATACTCATATTCTGCTATATTTTAAATATTCTTAAAGTGTTGTTAGTTTGATTTTGTCTTTAGCTAAATATGTACTCATTAGAGAGTTTCATTTTTCCCAAACATGGTAAGTAAATTATGTTTTAAATGTGCTATTTTTATTTTTATTGCATTATGGTCATATAATTTGGCCTAACGATTTTTACAATTTTTGAATTTACTGAGTTCTTTTCTAGGGGAGTTAGTAAGTGATTTAGCATCTTATTGTACCTTAAATGCTTTCATAAAAAGATATTTATATTTATACAAATAAAATATGCATATCATTTACATTCTACAAAATAGGTCAAAAATGTTTGCACTGCATTCGTCCATGTTAATTATATTATTCAGATCTTCTTTATCAGTGGTTTGCAAATTATGACCTACAAAAAAAATCTGGGTAGCCACCTGTATTGTAAGTATTTATAGGAATGCAGCCATGGCCATCCATTTACAGATTATCTTATGAATAGTTTCATGCTGTAACAAGGGACTTCCATAGTAAACTGCAAAGCCTAAAATATTTACTATTGCCCCCTTTACTGAAAAAGTTCAATGACTCCAGTTCTACTTTTGTTATTATTTATTTGTGAGAGTAGGAATATTTTTTAAAAGCTATAGTAATTATATTTTTGCCAATTTCTATTTACCATAAAATAGATCTTGATTTTATGTATTTGCCACAAAAATTCATAGCAATCCTATGAAATAACAGTATTTGCCACATTTAGTACATTTTGTCTTGGAATATTCTTGCAAATAATGTTGTTAGCCCTGCCTTTGGCATATATTTGCTTGGTAAAATTTTGCTTGCTATCTTATTTTCAATTTCTTTCCACTGTATTAGGAGCAAGTGTGGGGTGTGCAGAAAAGATTCTGAGTGGCTTGCAAAGTGGCTTCTAAGAACAAGGCGTACAGGATTCCACACTTATGATCTTTGGTTCAGGCTTCCAACTCTCTGATCATTGTATATGAGATGTGGGTGGAAGGTTCTTTTCCTCTTCCCTGTGTGGTCATTTTTTTTAAAGTCAGGCATGGGTTTGCTTCCAATTATTTCAATTGGGACCATCTGTTCTAAGGGTAATTCTCTCTGGGGGATTAACATATTATTTATTGATATCCTTACTTTCCAAAGCTTTTTTAACTTTGCAGATTTTCGTTTTTCATCTTGAATTTAGTATTTTCAGAGGTAGAATGGGTAAAGGGGTTAAATTATGTACAACCTGTTGACTACATCACAACTCAAAATCCCACATGAATTTTTAGAAATATCTAAATGTTGAATAATTTTGATTAAATCACTTAACTTTTAAGCTTATAGTACATTCATATAGTTCTGGGTGTAACATTCACGCATTTCTAAAATAGGTATTGAGCTCTTGCTATGTCCCAGGTACTGTGCTAGGTGGTGTGGTTATCACTCTGAAAATGCTCAATTCCTATTTCTCAGAGTTTAATGTGAAAGAAGAGAAACTGGCAACTTCAATAGTGTGATTTCAAGGATAAGAACAGAGTTGTAATACTCAGTTATTTAATCCAGATCTTAAAAATAAATTATATTTTCTATTTAAATATTAAATATATATAGTTATTATTAATAATATAGTCTTTTCATAAAATGGTACTGTAAAAACTGGATAAATACACACAAAAATTAATCTAGACACTGACATGAAGTATTTTCAAAAATTAACTCAAAATACATCATAAGCCTAAATATAAAATGCCATACTATAAAACTTACAGAAGTTACACCAGGTGCAGTGGCTTATACCTGTAATCCCAGCACTTTGGGAGGTAGAGGTGGGTGGATCACCTGAGATCAGGAGTACGTGACCAGCTTGGCCAACATGGTTAAACTCCAACTCTATTAAAAATACAAAATTAACTGGGTGTGGTGGTGTGCACCTGTAATCTCAGCTACTCATGAGGCTGAGGCAGGAGAATCGACCTGAACCTGGGAGGCTGAGGTTGCAGTGAGCCAAGATCACACCATTGCACTCCAGCATGGGCAACAAGAGCAAAACGCCATCTCAAAAAAAAAAACCTTTTAGAAGTTAACATAGGAGAAAATATAGGTAGGTGACTTTGGTTTGGAAACAATTTGTTAGATACAACACCAATAGCACCATTTATGAAAGAAAAAAGTGATACATTGGACTTCATTAAAATTAAAAACTAAAAAAATCTCAACTCTTATTTCAGACGTTTCCACCTCAGCTAACACATTAACATGTAGAGCCATGACATTGTGGGTCACCATCCAGCCAACAATTCATCACCATCTTTGATCCGCAGGATTTGTGTATATAATATTTGCATTTCTTTATTTTATTAAATATAGAAATAAAATGAAACTATTGCTAAGTGATAAGAAGACTAGATCTCATTATTTAATAAAATTAATAGAAGAAAATCATCAGGTCTACTGAAAACTGATTCTTTAGTTTTAGTTAGATGCTCACTGAGTTGAGAAAAAAATTCATAACATGAAGAAAATCAATACATTATATATAAGTTAACAAAAAATGGATCATAGGTTTATATATGAAATGTAAAACTATAACATTTCTAGAAAAAATAATGTGGAAAAATCTAAAATCTAACTAATCTTGGGTTGTATGATGAGTTTTTAAATATAACACCAAAAGCCTGATTAATGAAAGAAGAAATAGATATGTTGTATATTTTTAAAACAAAATACTTCTGTGTGAAAAACAGTTAAGATAATGGAAAAATATCAGAGAATATTGAACATTTGCAAAATGTCTATCTGATAATGGATGTGTACACAAAATATACAAAGAATTCATAAAACTCTGCAAGAAGAAAGCAAGCAACCCAACTGAAAATAGGGTAAAATATCTGAACAGACACCTCGTCAAAGAAGATAGACAGAAAGTAAGTATATGAACATATGTTCAACACAATTTGCATTAGAAATGAAATTAAAACAAGATACCTCAACACAACTATAAGAATGACTAAACTTCAAGAAAACTGACAATATAAATTGCTGTGGAGTTTTTGCAGCATTAAGAACTCTCATTCATTGCTCCCATAAATGCAAAATGATATAATGACTTTAGAAAACTTTTGCAAATTTTTACAAAGCTGAAATAGTTTTTTCCATACCATCCAGCAATTGCACTTGTAAGCATTTACCTAAGTGAGTCAAGGTACCACTCTCTACATATAAACAACTATTTTTTTAAGTTACTTTTAATTCTGTAAATAATAGAGGTTGATTGCAATAATTTCTTGAAGACAGAAAATTCCAAAGATGTAAATAAAAATTATCTGTTTTCTTATAGCCGGGGATAACCATTATAAAATTATACAATGTACATTACACATTATACAATTTTTAATTTAACCTTCCATATTTTATTTATCCATAAGTATGCATGTATATAATTTAAAAACAAAATTGGGCTTGTATGCATACACTTATATTTTACCTTTTCACTTATGTTGAGAACAATTATGAACATTTTCAAATATAGTTTTGTGGCAATATTTTTAATTGGCTGAAAATAGTAGTGCATAGATATAGTTGATTACCCTTTTATTATTGTATATTCAGATTGCTAACTGTCTTATAAAAAGTTAATTCATAAAATTTGTATATGGAAAAGCATAATTGTTAACAATACAATGTCTTATCTTTAAGGATCCATGGTTGTATATTCTTCTGATGAACTAATATTTAATTTTTGAAGACACAGAATATTGTGCACAGTAACATCCACTCTTCACATTGGCATCTGTGAATCTTAGACCCACCTAATTTATGGATTTCTTAAATTGTGACTCTGGGCTTCAACTTGGTTTCCTTTACAGTTTTGTCTCAATATTTTTACATGAATTTCATAGTGTCATATTAAGTGCACATTTTTAAATTTGCTTAATTATCTTGGGAACATAGTAGAAAGCAAATATATGAAAATAAATAAATTACAATCTTTATAATGGTAAAGATGTAATCAAACCTGAAGGTCTGATTAGTAATGCAGTTTTCTTCATGAGACTTCCCACAGACTGTACTTTATTTGGTATAACTTAATTGGAGAATTCTTGATATTATTTTCTGGTCGCCTTATTATTTTTACATTCAAGTTTTGAAGCACAGTGAGTGAGATTAATATTTAATTCTACTAGGCTTTTCTAGAATAAATGGCAAGCAGTTGAGAATCTGTTCTAGAAGAGTGAATAGCCAATGTGTTCATTTCTCTTCTTTCTTTTGTCTGACTGTAGGTAATAAAATATTGAACACTATCCAAATTTAAGCAGGGAAAAATGTTAACTGCTCAAATGTTTGTAGTTACTGATGAAATTCCATGTGTAATGGTGTCTATCAAGAGAGTGATTCTGTAAAGGACAATTAGTCTCACCAGAAAACACTTACTGAAATTTATTTTTAGTGAAATGAACCCAAAAATATCCATGAATTGTATTTCACAATCAAACTTGATTGGAAGCTGCTGATCTGAACTACAGACAAATTATAGGTGTGGCCTTAGTACTGATCAAATGCTCACTGTTTTTCACTTTCTGGTAACATTTCTACAGAATAAGAAGCACCATATTTATCAAATTTAACAAATATACAAAGCAAATTAATAAACTTGAACATCCTATGTACCATATGCACATCAACTGTGAGACTCATCTGCAAATGTATTTCTCATTTGCAAACATTGCTTCACTCTGACTTTCTTCATCAAAGAACTCAGGTTTAAGACTACTTCATTCCTCCAACACAGTATTCACTTCTTCAACAATAAAATAGGAATTTAAAAGATCAACTTTCTCCGTTTCTTCAAGTAGTTATGAAAGCAACTGCCTGAATTTAGTTTTTGAATTTGAGAAGACAGCATGTTATAAGACATGGAAAAACATAAACATACAGAACGAATATAACACCAATAAATAAATAATACCAGGGATTTTTTGATGCTGAGAGAAAATATGTTGTTTAATGAATAAATACATGGACTCTGCATTAATGCCTGGGCTCCACCACTTATGCTCTGAGAGATCTGGGCCAATTATTTAACATCTCTGAGTCCCAGGGTTTTGTAATCATTAAAAGAAATGCAGAAAGGCTTATTTGTCAGAGGAGTGTCATAAGGATTAAATGACTTGAGTGAGGTTTCTGCTTCTATGCAGAAAGAATACTTGAAACATTTGAATGTATGAGAAAATAAACAACAGGCAATGTTATCGTGTGTGTGTATTCTTAGAAAGTTTCTTAAAAAGAAAAATGAGATCCAGTCATTTGTAAGCAACATGGATGGAACTGGAGATCATTATGTTAAGTGAAATAAGCCGGGCACAGAGAGACAAGTATCACATGTTTCTGACTTATTTCTGGGATCTAAAAATCAAAACAATTGAATGCATGGACACAGAGAGTAGAAGGATGGTTACCAGAGGCTGCAAATGGTAGTGAGGGAATGACTTCAGAGGAGGTGGAAATGGTTAATGGATACTAAAAAGTAGAAAGAATGAATAAGACCTACTATTTGATAGCACAACAAGGTGACAGTAATAACTTGTTTATTTTAAAATAACTCAAATAATGTAAACAGATTGTCTTTCAAAGAATGAATGCTTGGGCTGGGCGTGTTGGCTCACACCACTAATTCTAGCACTTTGGGAGGCCGAGGTGGGTGGATCACAAGGTCAGGAGTTCAAGACCAGCCTGGCCAAAATGGTGAAAACGTGTCTCTACTAAAAATACAAAAATTAGCTGGGTGTGGTGACATGTGCCTGTAGTCCCAGCTACTCAGGAGGCTGAGTCAGGGGAATCCCTTGAACCCAGGAAGTGGAGACTGCAGTGAACCGAAATCGCATCACTGCACTTCCAGCCTGGACGACAGAGCGAGACTCCTTCTCAAAAAAAAAAAGAAAAGAAAAGAAAAGAAGAAATACTTGAGGGAATGGATACCCCATTCTCCACCATGTTTTTATTTCACATTGCATGCCTGTATGCAAACATCTCATGTACCCCGTAAACATATACACCTGCTATGTACCTACATAATTTAAAAATTAAAGCATTAAGAAACAAAAAATAAATCAAACAAAATATATGTGTGGGTATATACAGATATGTGTGTGTGTATATATGTATGCAAGACTGCTAATTATAAATTTATTGATGTACCTAGAGTTAATGTTATCATACTCCTCACTTCAAGGCACAGGATCATGCAAAGCCCTTCTCTTTTTCTATTTTCTTTTTCTTTTCTTTATCTCTGATTCTCACACTCATTCCTTTCTTCTTCATAAATATTCACTTACAAGGAAGTCTTCGTTTATATATTTTAAGTGCTATATAAATAGTACTGTATTGTGGTTGTCTTGGGGTTTGTTTTCCAGCTTTGTTGAGGTATAATTGTCAAATAAAAGCCATATATATTTAAGGTGTACGATGTGATGTTTTGACATACATATATTGTGAAAGATGATAACAATCTAGTTATTAACATATCTACCATCTCACAAGTCCACATACAATGAAAATACATAAGGTGAATTTTCTTCACAGACTTCATGCATACATTATTAACTATAGTCACCTTCCTCTGCATTAGGTCTCCAGAACTTATTTTACTTATAACCGAAAATTTGTGCCCTTTGACCAATCTCCTCATTTGTCACCAACCAACTCCCAGTATCTAGGCTTCTACTCTCTGTTTCTATGTATTTGAGTTTTTAAAATTTCATGTTTCACTGGGATAAGGCATGCAGTGTTTGTCGTTCTGTGCCTGGCTTATTTCACTTAGCATAGTGGCCTACAGGTATATGAATGTTCTTACAAAATACAAGATTTTCTTGTTTTTAAAGTCTGAATAATATTCCATTGTATGTGTCCACATACACACGTGCACACTCCACGTTTTCTGTATCCATTCATTCCTTAGTAGACGCTTAGCTTCTTTCCATATCTTGGCTGTTGTAAATAATGTTTAATGACATGGGAGTGCACATTAGTCTTTGGGCAATGAATTCAATTATTTGGATATATACCCAGAAGTCCAGAAGTGGCATAACTAGTTTATTGGGTAGTCATATATTTTTTTTTCTGGTACTTTTACAGAGTTTGCTATAATGACTATACTAATATACGTTCCCACTGCCATAATGGCTATACTAATATACATTCCTGCCAACAGAGTACAAGGATTATCTTTTCTCCACACCCTTGCCAACACTTGTTACCTTTTGTCTTTTTGACTGTAGCCATTCTAACAGATGTGAAATGCTATTATGGTTTTGCATTTCCCTGAGGCTTAGTAATACTGAACACCTCTTCATATACATATTGGCAATTTGTATGTCTTTATTGAGAAATGTTAATCCAGGTCTTTTCCTCATTTTAAATTGAATTGTTGGCTTTTTTACCATGGAGTTAATGAATTACTTAAATATTTTGGTAATTAACCCCTTATTGGATATATGGTTTGCAAGTATTTTTCCCATTCCATATATTGTCACTTCATTTTACTAATTGTTTCCTTTGTCTTGCAGACGTTTTTCAGGTTAAGTTCCCCTTGTTTATTTTTGCTTTTATTGCCCATGCTTTTGGCATCATATTAAAAAAATCATTGCCAAGACCAATGTCATAGGCCTTTCCCTTATATTTCCTTACAGGGCTTTAATACTTTTAATTTTTACATTTACCTTTTACTATATTTTGGGTTGATTTATGTGCATTGTTTAAGATAAAGATCCAATTTTATTTCATATTTTCTGCATGCAGTTATGAAGTTTTACCAGCAGCATTTACTGAAGAGACCATCGCTCCCTTATGCATTGTTAGTCAGTTATCATTTTTAACATTATTCTTTTTTTTATTGTATTTGGTCTCTGGGGTACATGTGTACATCTTGCATCCTACAGGTCTGCTGCATAGTTACATACATGCCATGGTGGTTTGCTGTCTCCATCCCCCCAGCCCTGTTGCCTACATCAAGCATTACTCCCAGTGTTATCCCTCCCCATCCTCCCTACTCTCCCTCCCCGCCTCCCCTCCCCTCCCCTCCCCTCCCCTCCCCTCCCCTCCCCTCCACCTAGCCCAGTGATTGTTGTTCCCTTCCCTGTGCCCATGTGTTCTCATTGTTCATCACCCAACTATGAGTGAAAACATGCAGTATTTGGTTTTCTGTTCTTGTGTCAGTTTGCTGAGAATGATGGTTTCTAGATTCATCCATGTCTCTACAAAGGACACAAACTCGTATTTTTATGGCTGCATAGTATTCTATGGTGTAGATGTGCCACATTTTCTTTGTCTAGTCTGTCATTGATAGGCATTTGGGTTGGTTCCAGGTCTTCACTATTGTAAACAGTGCTGCAACGAACATACATGTACATGTGTCCTTATAATAGAACGATTTATAATCCTTTGGGTATATACCCAGTAATGGGATTGCTGGGTCAAATGAAATTTCTGTTTCTAGATCCTTAAGGAATTGCCACACTGTCTTCCGCAATGGTTGAACTAATTTACACTCCCACCAACAGTGTAAAAGTGTTCCTATTTCTCCACATCCTCTCCAGCATCTGTTGTCTCCAGATATTTTAATGATTGCCATTCTAACTGGCGTGAGATGGTATCTCAATGTGGTTTTGATTTGCGTTTCTCTAATGACCAATGATGATAAGCATTTTTTCATGTTTTTGGTCACATATATGTCTTCTTTAGAAGTGTCTGTTTCTATCCTTTACCCACTTTTGAATGAGTTTGTTTTTTTCTTGTAAATCTGCTTTAGTTCTTTGTAGATTCTGGATATTAGCCCTTTGTCAGATGGGTATATTGCAAAAATTTTTTCCCATTCTGTTTGTTTCCAGTTTACTCGAATGATTGTTTCTTTTGCTGTGCAGAAGCTCTTAAGTTTAACTAGATCACATTTGTCTATTTTGGCTTTTGTTGCCATTGCTGTTGGTATTTTAGTCATGAAGTACTTGCCTATGCCTATGTCCTGAATGATGTTGCCTAGGTTTTCCTCTAGGGTTTTTATGGTTTTGGTTCTTATGTTTAAATATTTAATCCATCTGGAGTTAATTTTAGTGTAAGGTATAAGGAAGGGGTCCAGTTTCAGCTTTCTGCATATAGGTAGCCAGTTTTTCCAACATCGTTTATTAAATGTTCCCCATTGCTTATTTTTGTCAGGGTTATCAAAGATCAGATGATTGTAGATGTGTGGCATTGCTTCCAAGGCCTCTGTTCTGTTTCATTGGTCTATATTTCTGTTTTGGTACCAGTACCATGCTGTTTTGATTACTGCAGCCTTGTAGTATAGTTTGAAGTCAGTTAGCATGATGCCTTCAGCTTAGTTCTTCTGCTTAGGATTTTCTTGGCTATGTGGGCTCTCTTTTTGTTCCATATGAAGTTTAAGGTTTTTTTCCCAGTTCTGTGAAGAAGGTCAATGGTAGCTTGATAGGGATAGCATTGAATCTATAAATTACTTTGGGCAGTATGGCCATTTTCACAATACTGATTCTTCCTAACCATGAGCATGGAATCAGTACTCTTTTCTGTGTGTCTTTTATTCTGGTAGTATTCAATGTTTGCTTTTTGTCTTTGCTTTTTAGAAGTTTCACTATGATGTGCCCTCATGTGCTTTTCTGTGCATTTTTCCTGCTTTGAGGATAATGAGCTTCTTAGATCTATTCAGGATCTAGATAACTTGATTTTATTATCTTCTCATTTCAGATAGTAAACATTTTCATTTTTATTTTCTTTTGATACTTTTTTAGAGTTTTCATTTCTCTGCCATGATTCAGAATCAATCAATTAACTCACTACTACGTCTTCTTGTATATTACTAAAACTTGTTTATAGCAGCTGCTTAAAATGCAAACATACATAAATATAAATATGTGCCAATTTTAACTTGTGTTGCATGTTGATATTTATTTATTTTGTCTACTTATTAAGGGTCAAATTTCCTACTTCATTTATCTAGTAATTGTTATTGTAAACTGCATATTGTGGTTGATGTTTTGCCACACTTCATATTTCATGAGAAAGCTTTTTTTAACAAAGAAAAAATATGTGTATGCAACACCACTAATTATAATTTTCTTTATATATAGAAAGTTGATTTAATACCACTTCTCAATTCAAGGCACAGTGTTATGCAAATCACTCTCTTATTGTACTTGTGTGTTGTAGGTCATCTAGGTCATGACACTTTCTTTAAAGAGAGTTGATCTTTAATCTGACAGGCAGTTATATTACTTTTAGAGCCTTTTCGTCCTGTCACATTGATGATTTTCCCTAATTTATTTCTGTTTTCTGCTTAG
Source organism: Cacajao melanocephalus (assembly GCA_963573385.1). Classification (NCBI taxonomy): domain Eukaryota; kingdom Metazoa; phylum Chordata; class Mammalia; order Primates; family Pitheciidae; genus Cacajao; species Cacajao melanocephalus. Next base: position 17,873 of record CAUYLG010010723.1, on the reverse strand, counting down.
TTCTATGTCATAGACTGTACTTTGGTTTATTATTCTACAATGATAGTTTTTTAATGGTCTCAACTGAATTGCAGAGGTATTCAATGAGGTCTTGCACAGCTGCTTGAGTCAGAACTACATCTCCCAGCCTTGCCAGACAACTGTTTCAGCTTGCAGGTCCATGGTAGACAATATTTCCTAGGCCTTGTGGAGTTCTCATCCAGTACAGATCTAGTCCATATCTCAGTCAAGAACTCATGACAAATTTCCACTCAGACATAAGAATCTCCTTTCTGAGTATCTTACCATTTTCTAGTACTTTGCCTCAAAAATGCCAGGTGCTTCAGCAGACCAGAACTCTTATCTCTGTCTCTTGGTACATTTGGGATGCTATAACAAAATACCATAAGCTGAGTAGTTATAAACAACAGAAACTTACTTCTCACAGTTCTGGAAGCTAGGAAGTCAATGTTCAAGGCATATTCAGAGGGTCTACTTCCTGGTTGATAGACAGTATCTTCTTGCTGTGTCTTCACATGGTAGAAAGAGTAAAGGAGCCCTCTGATATCTCTTTTATAAGGACACTAATTCCATTCTTAAGGGTCCCACCCTCATAACTAAATCACCTCCCTGAAACCACTCCTCCTAATATTATCACATTAGGGGTTAGTTTCAATATCTGAATTGCGGGGAAACAAACATTCAGACCATAGCAGCCTCCTAAGGTCATTTTTCCTATTACTTCACTTTGGATCTACCTCCTGGTGTTGTAGAAAGAAAGTTCTCCAACAAAGAATCCAGAGATGTAAAGGGGTGGGGTTGGGCCATTTTGTATCTTTTCCTTCTCTTGAGAATTATAGTACTGCCTGATATGCAATGCTTGAAAACCAGTGCCTCATTTATTTTGTCACTTTTAAAACTGTTTTGGCAAAATAGCAATTTTAGTAACACGTATTCTGTCATGGCTGGTAGTGATAGTTTAACTTAAAGTTTTTTAATTGATCATCTTTTATCACCATTTTAATTTTTAATGGTTACTTATCTAATAATAATTTTAAAAGTTGCTTATTTTGCCACTTTTAACATCTTATGTCTTTTCAGAAATTATTCTTTTTTTCTCTAGGCTTATAAATGTATTGAAATAAAGTTGTTCATAATACTCTTATAATCTTTGAATTTTAAAAAATCTTGGTTTTGTTTCTAGGTATTCATATTTACTTTTCTTTTTCCATTCATTCTGCTGTTTGTGTATGTTGTGCATCTTTCCTGATTATACTTGTCAGTGATTCTTCTATCTTATTAATGTCTTCAAACACCCAACTTTTATTGTAATAATAATATCTAATGTTATAGATTCACTTTATTATTTATCTTTGGATTTACATGACTAAAGTACTTTATTTACTTACATACTTTACATAAATTTCACTCACTGGCTTTTTTTTTAAATAAATACATTTATATCTATAAAGTTTTCTCTGACTACTACTTTATCTGTATCTCAGACATTTTCACATTAGTGATGACTATTCAATATAAATATTTCATTCCCCTCTGTTTTCTTCTCAAATGGGACCCACATCACAACTATGGGAAATGCTATGTAACTTTTACTCCAACGTAGTAGAGTCAGCTGATTCTAATTAGGCAACATTTTTCTGGCTCTACCACCAAAGAAGTTAGCTCATCCATGGCCCTCTAGATTGCCATGAACAACAATTGTATCCCTATTCATGGTGGACTTCAGCTATAGGACACACATATCAAGCTTACCAACTCTATTTAGGCTTGAAGTGAGGAAAATGATATGTTTCTACCAAGGTGAGGATAGAGACTCTCATTACGGCAAGAGATCTCTCCAAAAAAATACCTTCATCATTAGAAGCTGGTATCTGTAGACACATATCTTCTTCTCCTTCATTAACTGTGGATGAACAATCTGTGCTTATTGCTAAGGCCAACATTTGCCCTTGTAAAGAAAATTTCATTTTTCCTGCATAATTTCCAACAATTATTCTCTCATTCTACTTCCAGCCATAATTTCTAACTATTATTCTCTTTTTAATCTGCATCATCAGTATTCTATTTTGATTATATAATTTATGTAAATAACTTAATGACATATGGATATGGCTTGCCTGTGACCCCATCCAAATCAGATCTTGAATTGCAGTTCCCATAATCCCCACATGTTGTGGGAGGGACCAATTTGGGTGGAGATTCCCAAACCTCAATTCTTGACTTCTGTGCACCCACATGCTCAACACCACATGGAATGCTGCCAAGGCTTGGGGCTTGCACACTCTGAAGTCACATCCTGAGCTGTGCCTTGGCATTTTTTTAGACATGGCTAGAGCAGCTGGGACACAAGGCACCAAGTCCCTAGGCCACACACATCAGGGGGCCCAGCCCACAAAACCATTTTTCCTCCTAGGACTTGGGTCTGTGATGGGAGGGGTTGTATCTAGGAGGTAGCTAACTTGCTTTAGGTTTTATAGGCTTCTAGGTGGAAGGAGCTTGCCTTGTCTCAGATGAGACTTTGGACTTGGACTTTTGAGTTAATGCTAAAATGAGTTAAGGTGTTGGGGGTCTGTTTTAAGGGCATTATTGTGTTTTGAATTGCAAGGACATGAGATTTTAGAGGGGCCAGGGGCAGAATGATATGGTTTAGCTGTCCCCACACAAATCTCATCTTGATCATAGATCAAGACCATAATGAAATCATAGTTCCCATTATTCCCATGTGTTGTGGGAGGGACCAGGAGGAGACAATTGATTCATGGGGACGATTTCTGCTATGCTGTTTTCATAAAAGTAAGTTCTCACAGGATCTTATGGTTTTATAAGGGACTTCTCCCTTTGCTTTGCTCTCATTCTTCTCCCTCCTGCCACCATCTGAAAAAGGAAGGGTTTGTTTCCCCTTTTTCCATGATTGTAAATTTCCTGAGGCCTCCCCAGCCATGCTGAACTATGAATCAATTAAACCTCTGGTTAAAATAAATTAACTAGTCTTGGGTATTTATTGATAGAAGTGTGAGAATGAACTAAAACACACGTAATTTCTTTTTTTCCATTCCTTTATAGTAAAACTCCTATACACGATCACTCCAATTTCGTGGATTTATTTTCTATTAAACACAAGTAAGCCATGTTTTTATTCCAGTGTTACACCAAAACTGCTCTTGTCAAGATCACCATGTGTCCCACATAGTGTTTAAGCCAATATTTAATTCCCATACTTATACTTACTTTATATATAAACAGTTTTTGATACAGTTATTAGTTTGCACTTTTATCATTTGGTTGTTAGTATATCACACTCTCCTGTCTTTCTGCCTACTGTGCTGGCTACTACTTCTCAGTCTCTTTTGCTGGTTTCTTTTATATCTCTTACCTCTTATATTACAGATCCCTACAGCTAACTCTTCAGGACCCTTACATTCAGCTTTTCCTGTTTTCTCTCTCAACACTCCCTTGGTTGTTTCATTCATTTTCGTGGCTAATAAATTTTCGATGCACTGACTCCCCAATTTATATTGCCAACTTTGATCTCTCTGTCGAACTCCAAATTCTTGTATCAGCTCTCTATTCAACAACTTTGTTTGAATTCCCCATAGATGTTGTAAACTTAATGAATCTCTTTTGAAATTACTCCCCATAAGCTCCTCTTTCTACACTATTCCCCAACTGAGGAAATTACTTCTCCAGGTTTCCAGACCCTCAGGCAAAAAACTTTGATATATCTCACTCATACCTCAGATTCAATTAGTCAGCAAATATAGTTGCCTCTATTTTCAAATGATTTCCAGGATATGTCCACTTCCTACTACCCACATAGCTACTACTCTAGTCAAAGCTACTTTCATTGTTTTTTACCAGATTGTTAAAATAGCCTTATATAAAGTCTTCCTAAATCTATCACTTTTTCTTTTCAATCTAGTTTCACTCAGAAGCTAGAATGATTATGTTAAAGTATAAATCATTTCATGTCTTTTCCTTGCTTAGAACACTACAATGGCTTTTCATATGCCCCAGTGTCTTTACCATGGCCTACAAAGCCTTATATAATCTGTCCCCTTTGCCGTTATCACTATGACTTTACCTCCTTTTATTTTAACTCTTACTTACTTTGATCCGGTCACATTGGCATTCTTGTTATTTCCACAAATGTAAAATATGTTTCAGAGCCTTTGCACTTTCCCTTCCCGCTGTTTGGAATGAAATTTTCCCAGTCTAGAAAGGTCAGTGCCTCACTTTTTTCAGATTCTTATTCACCTGTCACATCGCTGTGATATCCCTTAGCTATTTTAACTAAAATGAATACTCTAACTCACCTGTAATTTTTTGTTTCATTTTTCTCATTGTATTTTTTTCATTAGGACTATTTATCACATGACATGCTATGGATTTTACTTATTTATACAGTATATTAGGTGGCTTTGTGCCCTGGAATATAATTTCTATTAAAGCAATTTATTTTCTCCTTGTTTTACTACCTTGTGTCCAGCGTCTAGCAGTGTCTGGCACATACTAGACCCTGAAAAAATAGAATGACTAATTTCTCAGAATTGAAACCAGACTTAAATGCTGCCCTGGTCATAACCTGGTAAACGGTGCTGCTATTCTTGTTTCTGTGATTCTCAGTGACAATAAGGCAGGGAATGATTCACCTGTGGCAGTGTGGAGAAGTAGGATACAACATAATTTATTTCATTTGTTTTAAAAACACTCAAAATTTTTATTTTTTATATTTATTTATTTTTAAATTATACTTTAAGTTCTGGGGTACATGTGTAGAACGTGCAGGTTTGTTACATAGGTATACACCTGCCATGGTGGTTTGCTGCACCCATCAACCCATCATCTATATTAAGTAGGTCTCCTAAAGCTGTCCCTCCCCTAGCCCTCCACCCCACAAAAGGCCCTGGTGTCCATGTGTTCTCACTGTTCAACCCCCACTTATGAGTGAGAACATGCGATGTTTGGTTTTCTGTTCTCGTGTCAGTTTGCTGAGAAGGATGGTTTCCAGTTTCATCCATGTCACTGAAAAGGACATGAACTAACACTTTTTTATGACTGCATAGTATTCCGTGATGCATATGTGACACATTTTCTTTATCCAGTCTATCATTGATGGGCGTTTTGGTTGGTTCCAAGTCTTTGCTATTGTGAACAGTGCCACAATAAACATATGTGTTCATGTGTTTTTAAAGTAATGTTCTCCAGTGACATTCCCAGTCTGAAGCACCTGGCTATTACCTGCCCTATGTTTCTATTTCCTCCCACTCTGGAATCCAATTACCTCTGGCTTTCGAGGTTTTTCTCACTATCTTTAGATAGTTTTTAAGTTCCTCTAACCCATTTTTGCCTCTGAGGCAAACGGAGGGTTGAGTTTTTGACAAGAAGTTAGCAGCCTTGTCAGAAACTGAAGCTAGACGCATACTTGGACAATGTATGTATTTTTCCCTAAATAAGCTTTTTTTTATTTAGGTAAAAATAAAAAAGCACATACACAATTACTCTGTTATTAACTCCTTATATTAGTATGATACAATTCTAATGACTCATGAATTCAATATAATTTATAATTAATAAATTATAATTAATAAATGTCCATGATTTATTCAGATGTATTCACTTTTTAAAGAGTCATATCCTTTATCTTTTCCAGGATCCCAACCAGGATAGATACCACATTATATTTAGTTGACATATCTCCTTAGGCTACTCTTGATTGTGAAAGTTTCTCAGACTTTCCTTGTTTTTGATGATCTTAACTGAAAGTAAGGAGTTACATATTTTGCAAGATGTCCCTCTATTAAGATTTGCCTGATATCTCTCTTGTAGACTGGGGCTATGAGATCTAGGCAGGAAGACCATAGAGATAAGAGTGCAATTCTCATCATATCAAGGGCCCTGGATATCAACACGACTTATCACTGTTGATGCTAAGCTTTGTAATAGAGCTAAGATGGTGTTAGGTTTCTCCACCATAAACTTATTCTTTTATTACCCTTTTCCACACTATTTTTGGAATAAAGTCACGTGCATAGCCTGTACTTAAGGAGTAGTAGTTATGCTCCCCTCTTTGAGGACTGAATATCTACATAAATTATTTAGAATTTATTACAAGGCAGATGTGTCTTTTCTCCTTCATTTATTGATTCAATCATTTATTTACATAAGTGTGATATTATGGCCATTTATTTTAGACTTTGGGCTATGATTTAGCATTGCTTTATTATTTTGTTTTTCCAGTTGTTCAGTTTCAGGCACTGAAAATTTTTTCTATTGACTCCTGTCTTTTTCCATTGATATACTTTTGTCATGATTGTCTTTTTTAAGCAACTTCTTCCTGGCACTACAAGATACTCTACATTCATATTATATATTTCCTGCTTCAGTATTAGAATTAGTCATTTCTACAAAAGGCCTTGGTTCCTTTTATTGGAAAGGGACATTAGATTTAGAAATGAGATGGGCACATTGCTGCTAGGCTGTTGCTTCTAGACACTGCCAGCTAACAGTACAAAGAAATATAAGTGTGTATATTGCTTCCTGTTAATGTACATATCTATAAATCCTTCCATTTGTAACTAGGCATATCTATAAAAAGCTAAACAAGAGTTCATAGTGATGTCTCTAATTCTAGTTCATTTACACACAGGTTACTATAGCCTGCTTCTCTTCCTTATTTTTAAACTCTAATTCCAACAGTGAGAAACCTGGCTTCCTATCATCCACTATGCATTTAATATATTGTTTAATACATGCATAGTACTTTAAGAATTGTTAACTCATACCCCATTAGTAAACAATTTTGTTGGCTAAACTGCAGTGTTTATATAGATTTCCTTCAGCTCTTTTTGTCTTATGAACTCCATTTTTTTCATAGTTGCCTAGTCAGTGAATGTAGTTGCAAATGTAGTTCCCTCTATTTTCAAATTTCACCTTTTCCTCCACCCTCATTTTGAGGATGTCTCACACATTTATAATACAATTAGATTCTCTTGTCACAGTCTGCATGTGATCCTCCAATCTCTCAAATAGTTTTTCAAAATTTGCATACATTATGATTCACTACATGCTGTTAAGTTTTAAAAATTTTCTCAAATGCAGTATTTGGTAACCACCATTAATGCATCACACAAAAATAATTTTACTTCCATTAAATATAATTCATTTTGCTTCAAGTATTCAAGCTTCTCACCCTGTACCCTTAAAAACCATGATCTGTTTAGCCTGTCAGTATGCTCAACCTTTTTACAATATTATATAGCTGGACTCATACAGTATGTAGCTATTCTAGACTGGCCTATTTCACACAGAAAAGTGTATATAATATTTATGCGTTTGTTTGCCTGATTGATAGGCCATTCATTTTTGCTGAATAATATTTAATTGTATGGTTATACTACAGTTTTTTTATCCATACACTATTGAAGAACATCTTTGTTGATCTCCGTTATACTGATTGCAAATAAAGCTGCTATAAACATTATGTGCAGGTTTTACTGCGGACATAAATTTTTCATTCATTTGAGTAAATATTAAGGAATGCAAATGATGTAGTGTATGATAAGGCTACATTCAGCTTTTAAAAGTGGGTCAAATTATCTTCCAAAGTATCTGTCCCAGTTTGCATTTTCCTAATCAATAAATGGGAGTTATTGCTGCTCCACACACTCTACAACAATTGTTATTACAATTTTTATTGTTTTATGAAGTTTAGTTATTATCTTAGGTAAGTACAGGTATTTCATGTTTTTTTAATTTGCACTTCTTCAATGAAAAATGATGTTGAGCTTATTTTTAGATGCTTTTTTGCTATCTACATATCTTCTTTGGTGAGGTCTCTATTAAGACTTTGTATCCTTTTAAAATTAGGTTTCTTATTGTAGAGTTTTAAGAATTTTTTCCACTGTGTTACTTAATGTATGATGTTTTAATTTTATTTTTAATTGACAAATTATAATTGCATATATGCATGAAGTACAACGTAATGCTTTAAGTATACATTTGGGCTGATTAAATCAAGCTAATTAACATATCTATCACTTCACATACTTATTTTTTTGTGTGGTAAGAACATTTGAAATTACTCTCAGCATTTTTGAAATAATATACAACACATTATTATTAACTCTTATGACCTTACTGTGAAATAGACCTTAAGAACTTATTCCTGGCTGAGCATGGTGGCTCATGCCTATAATACCAACACTTTGGGAGGCCGACGCTGACGGATCACCTGAGGTCAGGAGATCAAGAGCAGCCTGTACAACATGGCAAAACTCCATCTCTACTAAAAATCCAAAAATTAGCCAGGCATGGTGGCAAGCATTGGTAATCCCAGCTACTGGTAGGCTGAGGCTGAAAAATCGCTCCACATATATATACACAAATGGATATTATTCAGCCTTTATAAAAAAAGAAATCCTTTCATTTATGACAACATGAATGAATCTACAATTCATTGTGCAAAATAAAGCAAAATAAAATACAAATACTACATAATGTTATTTATATGTAGAATCCAAAAAAATACAAACTCACAAAATCATAGAGTCACTTAGTGGTTACCAGACTCTGGAGTTGGGATAGGGAGGATTGGAAATCAAAGGGTACAAGTTTCAGTTAGGCAGAAAAAATAGGTTGGTTTTTTTATTAATTTTTCTTTTTTTTTTTTTTTTTTTTTTTAAACAGATTCTTATTTTTTCCCCCAGGCTGGAGTGCAGTGGCGTGATCTCTGCTCACTGCAACCTCTGCCTTCTGAGTTCAAGAGATTTTTCAGCCTCAGTCTCCTGGTAGCTGGGATTACCAATGCTTGCCACCATGCCTGGCTAATTTTTGGATTTTTAGTAGAGATGGAGTTTTGCCATGTTGTCCAGGCTGCTCTTGATCTCCTGACCTCAGGTGATCCATCGGCATTGGCCTCCCAAAGTGCTGGTATTACAGGCATGAGCCACCATGCCCAGCCAGTAATAAGTTCTTAAGGTCTATTTCACGGTAAGGTCATAATAGTTAATAATAATGTGTTGTATATTATTTCAGAATTTCTGAGAGTAATTTCAAATATTCTTACCACACACAAAAAAAGTACGTGAAGTGATAGATACGTTAATTAGCTTGATTTAATCAGTCCAAATGTATACTTAAAGCATTACATTGTACTTCATGCATGTATGCAATTATAATTTGTCAATTAAAAATAAAATTAAAACATCATACACTAAGTAATACGGTGAAAAAAATTCTTAAAACTCTACAATAAGAAACCTAATTTTAAAAGGACATGAAATCTTAATAGAGACCTCACCAAAGAAGATATATTGATAGCAAATATGTATATGTATATATATACACGTATATACATATATACGTATATATGTGTGTGTGTGTGTGTGTGTGTGTATACATATAGAGAGAGAGAGAGAGAGAGAGAAAGAGAGAGAGAGAGAGACAGCTATCCTAAAACCAAATAGTACTGGAAAGATTCAAGGATTCGTTTACAAATCTGTGGAAACAAAATATATCAAAAAAACAAACTGGAGAAACATAAACACAGAAACGATAGCTGGTGCAATCTGCATACCTGAGATGTCAGGAGAAGGCTAGGAACAATCAAGAAAGACAGAGGTTATTGGTACAAGCCACGTGGTGGGAACCACTGTGGTCTTTAGTAGTCTGCTCCACAAAGGACACCAGCATCTTTTGCCACTGGTGTAACCAACAGCTAGTCCCTCCGGGGAATGCTAGAGAGGGAGATGTGACTACACACTCCTACCCCAAGAAGAAGTTGCAGTTGTACTGTTTCAGAACTAAAACTTCTACCTCTCCCAAACCCATGCATGCCTCTAATACCCAAGCCACAGCTCCCCTGCAAGTATCTACACTCTAGACCATGGATCTATGATTGTATTCCACCTTCCCACACCTCAGACATTAAAGCCATGGTCATCGTAAGCTAGTTCTCATCCTGGGCGCAGTAGACAAGGATTCTCTGCGCACGTGTGCACTCTGGGCACCAGCTAAGCCGGGAGGCAGAGGTTGCAGTGAGCAGAGATCTGGCCACTGCACTCCAGCAATATATATGTTGTGTGTGGAAAGGAGGCTGGTATCTCCTAGTCTGCCATCTTGGTTGTATTATTCCCCTGTATCTTTAGAGGTATTTAAAAGATATCTTAGACATAAGTTTATTTAAAAATACGTGTTTTGCAAATATTTCCTTCCAGTTTGTTGACTTGTGTTTTAATTTTCTTAATAGTATCCTTTACACAGAATAATTTTTTACAGGTTAATAAAATCCAACTCATCTAACTTCTTTTGTAAATCATGGTTTTGGTTTGTACCTAAAAATTTGTCACCCAACCCAACATCACATTGAGTTTCTCCCATGTTTTTGTCTAGAATCTTTATAGTTTTGAATTTCATATTTATATATATGATATATGCTTATAGTTCTTTTAATTTTCATGTAAAGCATTTATTTTTTCTCAGATTAATATAATAAGCAAGTAAAACTGGGGAATCATAGACTTCAGCAGATCTGATTATCTTATATCAATTTTATTAAATGATAAATTTGGGTAATTTTTCTAGTTTTTCAGCTGTTTATTTGATATACATTGAACATATTTTATTATTTTACTTTTTACTGTTACATCAAATATAGATATATATATTTTGTATTTAAATAATATTTTATAATATATTTATATTTTATATATTTTATAATATATATTTATGATATTTTAATAATGTTTTATTTAAATATAATTTTTATATTTAAACATATATGTGTATATTTTTGAGACGGAGTCTTGCTCTGTTGCCAGGCTGGAGTACAGTGGTGTGATCTCTGCTCACTGCAACCTCTGCCTCCCGCATTCAAGTAATTCTGCCTCAGTCTCCCAAGTAGCTGGGACTACGAGTACGTGCCATTACGCCTAGCTAATTTTTGTATTTTTAGTAGAGACAGGGTTTCGTTTAAACATACATGTATATATTTTTGAGACGGAGTCTTGCTCTGTTGTCAGGCTGGAGTACAGTGGTGTGATCTCTGCTCACTGCAACCTCTGCCTCCCACATTCAAGTAATTCTCCTGCCTCAGTCTCCCAAGTAGCTGGGACTACAAGTGCGTGCCACTACGCCTAGCTAATTTTTGTATTTTTAGTAGAGATAGGTTGGCCAGGATGGCCTTGATCTCTTGACCTCGTGATCAACCCACCTCAGCATCCCAAAGTGCTTGGATTACAGGAGTGAGCCACCATGCTGGGCAAATTGTAGATATTGATGGGTAAATGTGATATGCTGTTACATTCATACAATGTGTAATTATCAACTCATGGTAAATAGGATATCCATCACCTCAAACATGCATCATTTTTTTGTGGTGGAAACATTCCACAATTTCTCTTCTAGGTATTTTGAAATATGTAACAAATTATTATTAACCATTGTTACATTATTGGGCTATTGAACATTAAAATTTATTCTATCTAACTGTATTTTTATAGGTTTCTTAGTAGTAGTAAACTTTTTAAAAAAATAAATTTTTGCTTTTTTATTGGAATAAGAACATACTTGACTATTTCTTTAAATTTCAAAAACACACTGAAGAATAGGCAAAGATGGTTACACAACAAGTTGAATTGTTGGCTGAATGGTGACATCACCATGCTATGATTTTAAATGTTAATTCATTAACTGACATATGAAAGTCTGAACTAGCAGTGTAGACATATTTTGATGATTTCAATGCATAGTGTCACGAACAGGGCTTTTATGTTTTGAGGGTCATAGTTATGGTGGTTGTTTTCCTCATCCTTATGGTACAATATGTAAAATATCTTTCTCATGGATTTTTTGGAATCTACGGTAGCATGAGGGAAAAACTAGAATTACCATGCGTTCCCAGAGCAATGTGAATAAGATATGTAAATGTGTATAAGACCTAGTATATATTATTTGATTAGGAGCAGTTTTAAACATATTAGAATTAAGGCTTTTACATAAAATATTATATGTTCAAATATGAATTACAAAATGTTGTTGAGCCTTTAACAATCTTAAAATACACACACATACACACACACACACATATATATATAAATTTAGAAATGAAGAGGAGAAATGAGACTTTGTTTTTTATAAAGGTGCAAGGTGGACTTCCCACAGTCTGGGAATCATGCTTCCAGCCAAGAACAGAGACAGGCACATTCAAGGAAAAGGAGTTGATGTAGGTGCTTTATGCTAACTGGGTTGGTAAACATAAATATTCAACAGATTATAGGAGGAACTATGAGTATTCATGAAGTTGTTCCTGACCAATGTATATTGAACAAACATGCATGTAACATACAATTCATGTTCATCTTAGAGTGAAGACTTAATATTTGAATGTATTATAATTAGGCCCCATGAGCCAAACTGTATTTGCAGGACATGAAAGCCCACAAGGGAGCAATCTTTGTAAACCAGCAGAATCATCCAGTGGTCACTGTTATTCTTGTCAGGAGAAGTCACTGAAATCAGTTATCTTGTCCAATCAAAGCTATAGTCATGGCTGGTGGAACAGGCGTCAATCTGTGATCTAAATAATTTCTAATTGTTTTAATATTGCTTATCTTGAGCAAAGTAGTTGTTTAGCTGCCAGGGAAAAACAAGAGCCTTGTGGCCATTAAAACATAGTTTAATCTTTAAGTGTGGGAGTTCCTAACTTAACCCTTGCCTGGCATGTCCTTAGGTCCTGTTTATAATTTGGTATTTTATTGACAAAAAAAGTCTGTTCTGTCAATCTTAGGATCTCTATTTTAACATTAGTGCTGGTTAGTTGTGTACAAACTTGCAAAATGGAGAGGATATAACAAGGCATGTCTGACCTCCCATACTGTCTTAGCCAGAAACTCAGTTTTGAGGTTTCTCTGGGCCCTACTTAGCCAAGAGGGGATCCATTCAGTCAGTGGGGGACTTACGATCTTATTTTTGGTTTAAAAAACCATCTCTAGATTCCTTTTATTTTCTTATATTTTGTTGATAATTCAGGTAATACCATAAAGTATGTATTTGATTTTGGTGCATTGACAACTGTGGTATTATACATAGATTGAGTAAGATTCATTATAGTTTTTCATTTATGAATATTTGATTTTTTTTATAGCAAACATACCTTTTATTAGCAAGGTATATGCATATTTGGTCCAGTGTAACTTAACTTCATGCTAAATTGAGATCACAATTATAAGCATATATATTGTTGTAAATCTACACTGGGAGTTGCTGTTGCTTGGATTTAATATTTTAAAATATTAAGCCTATGTAAAAGTTGCAAGAATAGTACAATGAACATCTGTATAATCATCACATTAATTAATTTTTAATATCACATTTAAGTGTTTTTTTATCTTTCTGTCACTTTAACTCTATATGCATCTTCAGATATCATGGCACTTTTACATATACTATAATACTATTATGATACCCAAGGAATTTGAAATTGGTAGAACTATTATGCAATATGTGTTATATATTCAAGTTTTCCCAATTGTACCAATAATATTGTTTACATATCCTTGTTCGTTTTTCCGATTCCCAATCTAAGGTCAAACATTGCATTTGATTGTCACATATTTTTTATCTCCTTTTGTCTAGAAACTTCCCTTTGCACACAAACACCTTTTGTTTTATTTCAAACAATGTCACTATTAGAGTCTCTGTTAGTCAATGTAGGACATCCTAAAATAGAAATGTTTCTGGTGAATTTATCTTTATTAGATCCAGGTCAAATATTTTGTGGCAAGAAAACCACATAAATGAAGCTCTGTCCTTCCCATTGCACTCCATCAAAAGCCACATATCAGTCTGTTCCATTACTGGTAATGTTAAGTGTGATCATTTGATTAAAATAGTATCTACCATATTTCTTTGTTGTAATCTTACTTTATTCCTTGTAATAAATAAATACTGTATGGGGTGTTACTTTGGAGCTGTGTGAATATCTACTTCCCTCCATTGTTTTTTTTTAAATGTTCTCTTCTTTCTCCATTTGATAACTTAATAATCTTAGTTTTATTGCTGTTTTGATTTTTGCCCTTGGATAAATGACTTTCCCATTCTGTTTCTTTGAAACTGTGCTCTCTTATGATCTTTCTGTTTCTAATCCTCTATGAATGTGGTGCAATGTTTTGCTGTCTCAACTGTAAATTCTTGTGCATTTAGGCTATTAACTTCCACCCAATCATTAGTTTAGGCTGCTGATATTATTCCATTAAGCATTCACTTGAACCTAAAGTTAAATGGAATTTTTATAACTATTCAGACTAATTACCTTTTACCTTGGAAAACATTTGTGATGCCATACATGAGTTCAAATTAGAATGAGAGTACATATAAGTTACACTTCTCCCACCGCAGTTATTATGTAATTTGGTTATTCATCAATTTTAAGTTGTCTTATTCTTTCCATGTTTTAGTAATGTATTTCTTCTTAACATTTTATATGAAAGTCACTGCAAAATTGAGAAAATGGTGGTATTAAAACTTTTAGCTTTTATATGAGGATCTTATTATCTAAATTACAGGAAACTTTTATGCTGATCAAAGGATTATCATTTCATATTGCAATGTATCAAATTTGGTAATAAAACAGCTGTCAAACTTAATTGAAATTCTATGTAGAATTTCAGCTCTAAATTTCCTTTTTTATCTAAGCAATTTTTAGCATTTGGATTTACTTTATGATTTCACTTTCTTTTGTGTTTCACTGGAGACTGCTGTCATTTATTTATTATGAAATTTTACTAAATCCATCTCTATGGTATATCACTTCCTCACGTTATATTCAGGACGCATTTAGATGAAGAAAAACTGAGAAAATACAACAAATTAATTGTGGAAATCTCTTTTGCTTCAAGTACTACTTCTTATAACTTGATAGAAATCATCGCATTTTCTTACAGGTTTCATTTGCTTTCACCAGTCTAATATGTCAGGGATCAACATACATTGATAATGACTGTAGAAGTCAAGTAACCAACAGGGTAGTCCTGTTTTGTTGATTTTAAGTTCTGATGCTTTGGGCAAGTCATTTTCTTTCTCTAAAATGTAGTTTACTTTTTTTTGTCTTATAACTTTTTTCAAATTTAATTTGTTTTAGATTCACTTGGTACATATGTCTGTTTGCTACATGGATATATGACATTCTAGAGGGGATTGAGCTTCTTGTGTACTCACTACCAAAATACTGAACACTGCACCCATTAAGTAATTTTTCAACACTCACCCCGCCTCCCACCCTCTCCCCTTTTGGAGTCTCCAGTGTTTGCTATTTTCATTTTTATGTTTATGTGTGCCAACTGTTTAGCTCTCACTTTTAAGTGAAAACACGTGGTATTTGATTTTCTGTTTCGGAATTAGTTCACTTAGGATAATGGCCTCAAAATCCATTCATGTTGCTATAAATGAGCTTTCTAATAGGAAAAATGAAAAGAATGAACAAAGTGGTTTCTAATCTATTCAGCTCTTAAATTCTATTTGAATGTATTTCAATCATAGGGAAAATTGTATTATTTTTACAAAACTGACATATATTTTAAAATAATAAAACGCGATTACTTCTGGCATTCTTAAACATAGGTACATGGTCACAAATTTCCCCAATCACTATTCTTGGTTGGCAGTCAGTAATACTAGAGCCACTACCTTATTCATGGATGGACACATGAGCACCTTGAATGTCATCAACACTGTTCAACCTTCAGGGATATATTTCTTCAAATGTCTTGACCTTCAAAGAAAAGGTAACTATGTATCAATGCCAGCACATTTCATAGATTGTGTCTCTGAAAATGTTGGAGACAGACTTTACTTCAGAGTTCAGGGAGAATTTGTGAAAGTGCTTAGGTAAAAAAAACAAACAAACAAACAAAAAAACTTCTCATATCCCTCTTATCAAATAGCATGATTATAGTAATCCTTTCATTAGGAAATATCATTTTTCAGTAGTGACAAGCATTCATTCTCTTGCCTCTCTTTGTATTTACAAAGAGGTACTCACTAAATAGTACGGAATTGCAACATTTACACATGGCAGGTGAGGAAATTTTTCAATAAAATACTATTTTTTTATGTAATAAAAAATTGTATAATCATGTGTCTAGATGTAAGGTATGTAAAACATGATACTGTTTCATATATATTGGAAAGAAGACAGATGCAAATAATTAAAATACATTTATTTGTAAAAGAATATTTTATAAAATGTAAATTTTCGGAAAATGTGAATAATCTTTATTGAAATAATTTAAGATATTGTTGAGGACAAGTCTACATAAATGGTTCTAATAAATACAGCAAAGATAAAGGTGTGCAAACCAGAATTTTAGTCAAAAATCTGGAAGCCATATTTGTGCCATATTTTGATTTTGCTCTTCAAAAACATGTGTCCTTAAGTGTGCTGATAGTGATGACATTCTTTGAAACAATTAAAAAGTTACATATCATATTTGTGGATCTGTTCCCAAATGGAATATTTTTAAAAAATACATATCAGATTTTTCCTTAAAATTGTTCAGATGTACAGTGCAAATGCTGATTAAATGCTATTACAGAAATTAAATTTAATTTAGATATGGTGTGAGATACATTAGAACATAAACATATCCTCAAAATAAGAACAAATTGTCTTTGGTAGAAAATACAATTATTTTGAATTGTAATATCCAGTTATTTTGTATGTAAGATTCCCTACTATCAATATTACCAAAAAAATTGCAAGCATATTATTATAGAATTTAAAATAGTATAAAATTTTGGAAGAAAGGTATTAATTGAAAAAAAACTGCTTGTGAAATATACAAGAAAATTTGCCTTTCAATAAAACATAAGGTAATTAAAAAGAGAAATAAAAACATTTTCAATTCTATGAAGAAGCTTCAGAAAAAAATAATCCCCAAACTAATTTCTGAATATTAGAATATTATTTTCTATTATATATATATACATATATTTTTTAAATTATACTTTAAGTTCTGGGGTACATGTGCAGATCTTGCAGGATTGTTACATAGGTATACACATGCAATGGTGGTTTACTGCCTCCAACCCCCCATCACCTACATTAAGTATTTCTCCTAATGTTATCCCTCTCAATCTCCCCACACCCCACTATCCCTCTCCTAGTCCCCAACCCCTAACAGACCCCAGTGTGTGATGCTCCCCTCACTGTGTCCATGTGTTCTCACTGTTCCACACCAGCCTGTCAGTGAGAATATGCAGTGTTTGGCTTTCTGTTTTTGTGTCAGTTTGCTGAGAATGATGGTTTCCAGATTCATCCATGTCCCTGCAAAGTACATGAACTCATCATTTTTTATGGCTACATAGTATTCCATGGTGCATATGTGCCACATTTTCTTTATCCAGTCTATCGTTGCTTGGCATTAAGGCTGGTTCCAGGTCTTTGTGATTGCAAACAGTACCGCAATAAACATACGTATGCATGTGTCTTTATAATAGAATGATTTATAATTATATGGATATATACCCAGTAATAGGATTGCTGGGTCAAATGGTATTTCTAGATCTAGATGCTTGAGGAATCGCCACACTGCCTTCCACAATGGCTGAACTAATTTACACTCCCACCAACAGTGTAAAAGTTTTCCTATTTCTCCACATCCTCTCCAGCATCTGCTGTCTCCTGATTTTTTAATGATCACCATTCTAACTGGCGTGAGATGGTATCTCAATATGGTTCTAATTTGCCTTTCTCTAATGACCAGTGATGATGAGCATTTTTTCATATGTTTGTTGGTCTCATATATGCCTTCTTTTGAAAAGTGTCTGTTCGTATCCTTTGCCCACTTTTTGATGGGGTTGTTTGTTTTTTTCTTGTA